>JAOXOE010000866.1:3663040-3686134 GCA_028565055.1 Phoeniculus purpureus
CCCCCCCTTTCTTTTCCTGCTAGCTGAAAAGTGAGATAGAAAAAGAGAACCAAAAGATTCTTGTCCTTTTTTCTGAGCACCGGGGAGAGGAGATATCTAGGAAGGACCTCAAAAATGTGAAGTGTTTGTGCAAAGCCCCACAGGCAAAAAAGCCAGGCAGCACTTCCCAACAGTCAGCACATCAGCAGATTTTGTTATCAATAACCGAGCTTTGTTCTGCACTAGGAAATCTTCCCCTCCCTCCCTGCTCTGGCCACAAAGGCAGCCATCTACCTCTCGTTGGCTTCACTCCAGCAAACCCACCATTCAACACAGACACAATAGAAATCCACCTCTGGGAGGGGAGAGAGGAAAAGAAAGTATAAAGGATTTTTGGACTATGTCCACCTCGTCCAAGAGGAAACTGTGAGGAACTTTTCACCTCACGTCCTTCGTTCTCCATTCTTCCTCCACCACAGAGCATTTTTCAGAGCTTCAAACCAGCAAGCTGACCTCAGCACTGGATTTTCACGTGAAATCATCTGTGCATCGGGTAGAGCCTTGCATGAGTTTTGGAGGTGCTTCCTTCAGGGACATACAGAGCCTGTCCAACATACAGGAGGTTTAAATCCCACTGTGAGAGAGATGACTTGTTGCTTATTGTATGAAAAAGAAAGAAACTAGGGCACAGAACCGATACAGGACTTGCCTGAGGCAGCTTGTTGACAGAACTAAAAATACAATCGGTCTGGCATCAATAGAAACCCCCTTGACTTGTATTTGTTGCTTATGCAAACAGCAACGAGAGAACAATCCAGCCCAGCACCCCTGGGTGCAAAGCTAGTGGTGTGGGTACATTGACTCTGCAAAGATCTTCAAGCTTCTGCTCAAGTTCTGGGGTTGGTTTAAGCCCACGTTTGAGTTCGGATGTTAAGGTAGCTCTGTCGTTGCCATAACTGCGTTGCCTGATGAATTTTCAGTCTTTAACTCCTTCGTCTGGGAGGTGGGTGGTTAATTCCTCTCCTCTCAGCTGTGAGTAAAGCACAAGGAAACAAAAGTTATCGGTGGGCTTCAGCAGCACTAGGGAGCTTTAATTACCAACGTTCACTCCTCCTACCAGTTCAGCTTTAGTGGCACAAAGCTCTGCATGGGCCGAATGGGTGGTTCCTTTGGATTTAAGTGGGTTTTACAGCTTGTGCTGAGTTCAAGGCAGCTGTGGCCGTTCATTAGGGGTATCCCAAGCCGTAGGCAGATGTGCAGTGTGCAGACAGCTGTGAGCAGGAGGAAATTCCAATGCAGTGTTTGTAGCTGTTGCCTCCTCCAGTGCTGCCTGTGGCATCCTGCGATGTGTCCAGGAGCTCTCCCAGCTCTCTCTGGTCAGAATTAGCTGGTGGGTTTCAGTAGCAGATCCTTCACATCCTCACTAGCACTAGCTGGAAAGAGTAAGGCGTGGCTACAGAGCACATCTGCAGTGCTCCTGAAGTGACTCCCAAAGAACAGCTGAGATGGTCATCTCTGCTGCCAACATAGTGCAGCTGGGCAGAGGGTGCCTGTCAGACGTGGTCAAGGTCCTCCAGAAAAATTTGTGCCAGGGAGCTGAAATTGGAGCTGCATTACCTCAGGCAACCCCAAAAGGCATTTTTCAACCAAGTGCTTTGCTCCCTCCGGTGTACTACGGATGTCCCCTTTCTTTGCTGGTTTCAATGTGACTTCAGTAGCCTGTAGCTTTCTAAATAACTTTTATGGGGTTTGCCATCTGTCTTACCAGCACCAGTTGTCCTTTGCAGGGCTGCATTTGCTGTTATTTATGTTACTTCAGTGCAAAACAACCCCGTAAGAAATGATTGGAAAGAATTGGATGCAATGTCTTCATTCCCGTTTCTAAAACGTGGAAAAGAAACTAAAACCATGTTAAAAATTGGATTTTTGGTACTTGATGCCAGCTCTACAGCTAGTGCCCTTCTCTTCCCTGCTTAGAAAGACGAGCTGACTGCCACACAGCATGCCCAGCCTCATGCTTTGTCAACAGGGGCAGAGCTGTAGAAGCACTATACAAATAAACATAAACATCCACTCCGATCGATGCAGCCCCACACGCAGATGGCCTGAAGTGCAGCCACGTTCCACAGGGGGTTTGAGAGGATGTTCGGTCAGACAGCAGATGAGAGCCAGGGCTCTGCCCGTGTTTGACAGACAACTTTGTATGTCCTAGCCAGGGAAACGTGTGGAGTTGCTTTAGCTAGATGCACTCTGAAGGCTTGGCAAATTAATTTCTACTGATTACTATTTATTTGGTGTAATCAGAAGGGTGCCTGCTCTTGCCTGGGGCTGGGAAGGAGTTTCAAAGCATTATTAGCATCAGCTTAACAACACTTGCATCATGTACATAAATATTATCCTGTTTTCATGGATAAGAAGCTCTCAATCCTGGCTGAATGCTGTTCCCACTAATTTCATTCAGCCAGAAGAGAGGCTTTTTCGAAACTGCATTCCAAATGGTTTGTCAGAGCTCTCCCCAGACTTGCAGGGCTCCTGGCTGCTGAAGAACCCAGTTGGGCAAGTTGCAGAGTGTCCGCAGAGGCTTTGCAAGTGTGATGTCCTTGGCCAGACAAGGACGTGTGCTTATTATCTTCACATTTAATTGCTGGCTCTTCACAGCTCCGTGTTCCCAGTGCCTCTCCTGCTCCTGCCCGTGCGAGGGCCGGCGTGCAGCTCCTCAAAGCGTCTGCAGCGAGAGGTGCCGAGTGCTGAGACTGACAAACCGTCGGCACTGCGGAGTGCTCCGCGCTGCCAGAGAGTCGGAAAGGCGGCGGTCTGTTCCAAATGCAAATTTGTACAAAACAGCCCTTATTCTCCTGAGCACAGCTCTCCAAATCCCCTGCCAGGCACATGCTCAGATGGTGCTTAGGGAAGGTGAGGGGGTGTTTCTGGTGGAACATGCTAATTACGAAACAGATTTTGTCAGCCATCTTTGCAAATTGCCCTCAAAATCAGCAGAACCCCAAAGCAGCCTTCAACTGCCTTGTGCCAGCAGTAATGGAGGAGTGTCGGTGCAGCAGCAAGACTGCAGCGTCCTCAGATTGGCCGGGGACTTTGTGGAACCTGGTCCACAAAGGTGCTGAGGTGGGGGGGTGTCATCCGTAGCACATGATGCTGGACGGAGGCTTGGTGGCACTTCTGCCTGAGAGCCAGCAAGCAAAGGGTCTCGGCTATTGGAATCACAACCCTGTTGAGTCTTTGATGAGAAAAAGCCACCTCCAGTTCATGCAAAGTCCTCATATAAAGGAAAAGGCTGTGGGGTCAAGTTGCACTGGGGGAGGTTCAGACTGGACCTTAGGAAAAACTTCTTCCCAGCAGAGTGGGGAGGTCTTGGAACAGGCTGCCCAGGGAAGGGGTGGAGGCACCGTCCCTGGAGGGGTTCAACAAACAGGCAGCCAGGGTGTTTCAGGAGATGGGGTAGTGGTTGGAGGTTGTGGAATGGATGGTTGGACTTGATGATCTTGATGGTCTTTTCCAACCTTTATGATTCTATGATTCCATCTTTCTTTCCCAGAAAACATTAGGTCATGAGCTGCCATGGAGGAGCTGCTTACTGCTTTGCTGCAGGGTCAGTCTTACTTTAGGCTGGAAACAGGCACAGACTGGTGCTCACCAGTGCTGTAGGCATGGAGAGGTGTTGCTTTTGTTCTCATTACTTTCCCTATAAATAAAAACCCCAATTATTTATGGAGTCTAAAGCACTGTCCTATTTTGCAGCTGAAGATAAATAGAATTTCCAGAAGGTCTCGCTGTTGCTTGTCTCAGCGAGTGTCCCCTCATTAATCACCCCAGAGCAGTGGTCTTGATCAAAGGCAGGGTGAGGGTTGCTTTGAATGAAGCTGCCCAGCTCACCCCAAACACCAGCACCCAGCTCTGAGAAGGGTGAGCCAAGGGGTTTCTCTGTAGTTCTTCATGGGCCAAAGGTTGCAGATGCTCCATGGTGTGCTGTGATCTGGAGACCAGGGCAGCCTCCTTTGAAGTGCAATTTAATGTCTATAAATATGTGAAGGAGGATGGAGCCTTCTCAGGCTCTGCTCAGTGGCATCCAATGATAGGACAAGGGGCAATGAGTGTAAGCTGGAACATAGGAGGTCCCATATCAATATGAGAAGGAACTTCTTCACAGTGAGAGTGACAGAGCACTGGAACAGGCTGCCCAGGGGGGTTGTGGAGTCTCCTGCTCTGTAGACATTTAAAACCTGTCTGGATATGTTCCTGTGCAACTTGATCTAGGGGATCCTGCTGCAGCAGGGGAATTGGACTAGATGATCTTTCAAGGTTCCTTCCAATCCCTGTGATTCATTTAGAAGTCTTTATACAGTGTCTGAGTGGCATCAGAAGAGGCTCTCCCAGGCTGGCTTCTGAGCAGTAGCTACACATGGGTTATTCCAGACTCTGTCAGTGGTGAGAACAGGGTGTCTGTGTTTCCTTCACCTCTGATGCTGAAACAGGCCTCATGGTGGCTGTCTGTTGACCCTAGGGAACAGGGCTTGTTGGACAAGATGGGGTTGGATTGAAGGTTGGGTGAGATCTTGGACGTCTATTTGACCTTAATGATTCTACGATCTGACCCAGGAAGGGTAACAGAGTGCTGTAGAGAGTAGTTTTCTAACAAAGATTAGACACAAACTTCAGAACTTTCCTCTTTGGCACGCAGCCTCTTACTGGGAGATGGAACCATCTCTCCTTGGCTGGAACTCCTGGTTCACTTATTTTGGACCATCCACTGATTCTGCTGGTTCTACCACAGGAAGGGGATGTCAGCAGTAAACCACAGCCTTTCCCAACCTCTATTTAAAGAGCAGAGGTTTGCCAAAGCTGCTTGTTCAGCCTCCCTGGCCATCCTCTGAATCTGGAGTCAGGGATGAGCCAGGACCATCCCACGGTCTTCCGCCTCAGCTGCTGCGGCTCTACCACCTCCACACTCTGTGGCATGGACAAACCAGGTCATGCATGGTTTGAATTTAGGTCTATTTTAGTATCCAGATGCCCGTTAGGACTGTAATTTACTGCTGTCTCCCTAGGAGAGCAGGCAATGTTGGCTACCACCTGCCTCTTCTCCAGCAGAATAAAATGCTCTTTGAGTAAGGACAGGATGGAGTCTTCCTCGGTGTTTTGGAGAGGCCGGTTTAAGCCTTTTTTGCTTTCCAATACCTTTTGAGAGGGGGAGGTAAAATCTCATGTTGCTGTGTGACTGGCTTATCACACATTTGGGGGTTTGGTTTGGGGTGGGACGGCGAGTGTTTGTCACTTGGACTCCAGACCAAACTTGCTGAGGTTTGGCACTTTGTAGTCCCAGACTGTACTGATGGCTTCAACCATCAGTAACTTCTTTAGCTGGGCAAACTGAAAACTTGCTGGAGATCGTAGTTGCTCCTGACGAAATGAGATGGATGCATAACGAGTATACAGAGCAGAACGATGTCTAGCAGATGTATGGCTGCGTGCTCACGTGTACGAGGAGACAGGACTGTGTACGCGCACGCAGTGCAGCTGCCATTCGTTCACACGTCTTTCTCCAGTGGGCACCAGTTCACTGCCCCTACCTGACAAGTGTTTCCTACGTTTGCCATTTCCTCTGTCATTTTGCTCAGAGAACAGGTAGAACTTAGGGCCAGGCAGGCTTTCTGCTCCACACGTGTTAAACTTCGCAGAAGGAAAAACAACTTAAGTCTAAAACTCCCTGTTTCACGGACACAAACAAGTCCAGAGTCCTGAATTAGGTAGACTTTCCCTTGATCTTCTTAGATGCCCTTTCTCAAACAGCTCTGCAGAGCGCTCCTCCATCACACCGAGGTGAACCAGGGCCAGCTGGGAAGAGGAACAATAACTCACTTCTTTATTTTTGTCCTCTGTGTGATCTATCCAGGTTGCACCCATTACCCCGTGTCTTTGGGGAGCGGTAATGGATCGTGTAGCTCTCCGACTGTTTCACAGTGTGACCTTCAGTGTGTTTCTGTGTCTCTAATAAAGTCTAGACCTTATATTTTCCTCTTGGCATCCGTGTGAGCCTTCATGTCTGTTCTGAGCTCCTGGATGCAAAGGAAGGTGGTGCGTAAGGGCTGCAGGCAGGTGGCTGCTCTGGATCTCATCATCTTTTGCTCCTCTGTTGCACAACAGGAGTCTAACGGGTACCCGGTTAATTCAAGGCATCAAAGCGCATTAGCAGAGAGCGTTTGCAGCTTTGTCAAACTGGTAATGAAAGAGCTGGCAGGTCATTCCGAAAGCACATGGCAAAACCCGAAGGAAAAGCATTTAATCTAATTTTACCCATCGTTCGTAATTGTCTCTGCATGGAATGAAACAATCATTCTAAATGGGCAGCAGTCCTCCTCTACCCTGGGTTCTCTCGCTGCTGTTTCTTTTCCTTCCTTTTTTATATGGCTCTTTCCACTGCAGACAGGGCAACCGGCTCTGCCTAGGGACTAGTGTTAAAGCAGTGAAGAAGTCCTTCAGCATCTGTGCCCTGAGGCGGGTCGCTTCTGAGCAGGGATCTCTGTATCTCTAGCTGGAGATGTGCCGCTCCTGAAACACCACCTTTAATTAATAAGTGACGAGGGAAGGATGGCAAGAATGGGTTGCAGTGGGGGAAGGCAGGTCTCCTCAAGAAAGTCTGACCGCAGCTCAGCAGAGAGAGTGGACAAGTGAAAGGGATCCTGACTGCAAACAGCTGAGCAAGAGGGTGACTCCTGGCAGGTGGAGACTTCTGAGCAACACCGAGAGGCAGAACAAGAACCAGTGTCTAGAAGTGGAAGCAAAGCTCCCTTGGATTTAGACACCTATTGAGTTCTTCATTACTTGTAGCTTTTAAATCAAGAGAGAATTGATTTATAAACTGGGTTATGTGGACTTGATGCAGTTGGTTTTAACCAGCATCTTTCTCAAGTTCTCTGCGGGAGACAACGGCTTTGTTCTGCTCCTAGATGTGTTCTACAAAATTAAGGTCATTCCACAGAACAGGGGTTTGTTTGGTTTATTTCTTTTTCAATCCTCCATCCCCTCCTGTGGTCGGGGCTCTGGTTTCTGGGACTTCTGGTCCCTGAACAGGGAAGTACTTTGTGTTGTCCACTGACAACAGATTCTGCAGGACCTGGCCAGAGGCGTTCTGTCCTGCTAGAGGCATGGAGACCAAGCTATAATTTCTTGGCTATGGAAACTTTTCCTAATGTGTTTTTGTTGCTTTTCAAAAGTAGAGTCGCAGGTTTTGGAGGACAATATAAAGGGGCTGGAGATGGAATGGGAGGGGATGATGTATGGCCTTTCATACTGGTGTGAACTGCTGATGGTTTGGGAAACAGAGCAGTGTCTTTATTATGGAAAAAACACAGTGTCCCAGGCTGTAGCAGAGAAGTCCATCAAACACTGGGACAGGCTGTCCAGGGCAGTGATGGAGTCACTGTCCCTGGAGGGATTTAAACATCAGGATGTGAGGATCTAGTGCTGAGGGACATGGTTTAGGGGTGACCTGGGTCTACGTTTGGACTTGATGATCTTAAAGGTCTCTTCCAACCAAAAAGATTCTCTGGTTATGTTTGGGAGGTGCTGGTGGTGCTGAGCAAATTACACGCTGCAGGCAACCTTGAACCTCGCTCTCCCCATCAGCCAAGAGAAGTACAGGCTGAGCAGCAATAGCAGAGTGCCTCGTGGAAAGGGCTGTCAGTCAGAATGCACTCAGTGCTCTGAGAGGCCAGCAGAGCAGACAGCGCTTCCTTCCCTCAACACTTTCCATCAGGAGCACTAGAAAGCCAGAAGGGGTACCTGAGCTTCCCAGTTGAGGATAGCTGAGCTCTCCAGCTGCTTGAACCAGCCATGTTCTGGACAGTAGCTGATTCTGCCGCCAACATCTCAAGGAACACGTTTACATTGTCCTGACCGAGGTATAAACGGCGATACCAGACAGCTGGCCAGGTTCTCACTTGGTTTTCCTCATGCATTTTTTTTCTCTCCCCTTCTTTGCAGTACGTGGTCATTCCAACACGCCGGGCAACCGCAGTGGCCTTGCAGAGTTTCACTTCACACCTCCTGGGAGATGCTGGCAGCCCTTATCTGATTGGATTTGTAAGTGCTCGCAGCAGGTTTTGGCAGGGTTGCTGCCCATCCTTGGTTTTGTTTGCTCTCTGCTATCCAAAATGCCAAGCTCAGCCGTGCTGGGGGAGCAGTGCCGGTCGGTATTTATCAGCGGAATGGGAAGGGGACCAGTGCCGTGCAACTTTGGGACCTGCTTATGGGACTGGGGGGGCTGCAGTTCAAACCTGGAAGGACCACTTGGGCGTAAGGACTGAACTACTTAGACTGGTGCGTTTGTAAAGCTGATAGACAGCTCTGTCAAGGGAAGAGTGGTGGTTTCTGTGGTTAGCATGTAGGTCTATTAGAAATTAGACTGGACCAGGGTTGTGTGTGTTTAACGCTTAGTGTGGTCTCCTAAACTGAATCTCAATGGGGAGCAACATGCAGCTGTTCTCGCTTGCTGGCGTTCTGGACGTGTTCTGTACACTAGTAAATGGTGGTGTGCGATCTGGAACCACAGACTGCGTTGGGTGGGAAGGGACCTCCAAAGGGCATCCAATGCAACCCCACTGCAGCTCTAACCACAACAGACTGCCCAGAGCCCCATCCAGCCTGACCTTGAACAGCTCCAGGGATGGGGTCTTCCGCCACCTCTCTGGGCAGCCTGTTCCAGGGATCCCCCCACCCTCAGATTCAAGAACTTTTTCCTCATGTCCAGCTTCAATCTGCCCTTTTCCAGCTTCAATCCACAACCCGTCGTCCTATCATTCCGTGCCCTTGTGAACAGTCTTCCCCAGCCTTCTGACAGCCCCTTTTCAGGGACTGGAAAGTCAGATAGGTGGGTGTGTTTGGAGGTTTTATTGGTATTCCTGTGTGGGGTGTATGCTCTGGGGTTTTATTAGGACTATTCTTTCATACTATTGCTGCAGCTGTTGGCTTTGATCTCACTGGAGATGTCCCTTAGTGTGGCACCATTCTCCTCATGCAGACCAAAACAAAAGACCCTGGTGGCAATCAGAGAACATTCACAGTAGAAAATAGGAGGCCTGGGAAATCTAATGAGGAAAAGAAATCTAGAGATTTGGGGGTAATTTCTTTCCATTGCAGCCTTCTGTGCAATTCAACACGTTGAGTTTCCTTTATATTTAGAGGAGGGGCTCGAATTGCCATCCCTGGCCGTGTTTCAAAGTCAAGGGGGTCTGTAGCTCAGGGACAGGGTTTAGCAGTGGGTTGGGACAGTTGGGTTCGTGGTTGCACTTGAAGATCTTTTCCAACCCAAACGATTCTGTGGTTCCCTCTTCCACATAAAGGCCTAAGTGGCCCCGCTCAGCTTGTGTGGGCAGCGCTGTGCTGGGGTGGATGTTCACCAGTCCCATCACCTGAGCGGCAGAACTCTGATGACCTCCTCCAGCTCAGTGCAGCTGTGCGAGGCACAGCTGGAGCTGGGTGCTCTGGATTTTTTGGGGTTTATTTAAAACAGCTTTTCTCATCTGTTCCTCCCCTAAGCAGCAGCGTGTGTATCTGAGCACGTTTGTTGTTATGTATTGGGTTTTGCTCGTCTCTGTTTACTGAAATGTACCTAAACACTTACTGTGAGTGCCAGCTCCATAGCAGTTGCTCCATAACCCTCTGACGGACACCGATGGGGCTGGGCGGAGTGAAATCCCTCAAGAGGGTGACTATGTACCGTTTGCATTGCTCGTTGTTTGCTTCCACGTTCTGGGCTCCCAGGGAGAAATGATCTTATTTTAGAAGATATTTGAAAGTGGCAGGAACAAAGGAGTCACTGGAAGTGGCTGCTTTGGGCAGGGCAGGTGGCTGGGGGGGTGAGATGAGCAGACCAGCGGGGCAATGCCAGGCAGGGGCTGAGGTGAAGGCAAAGGGTGGCTCGGGTGACCTGGCAGTTCATCTTGAAAGTTGCCCAGGGCTCTGTGGTGTCACAGATTTAAGTAAAAAAAGGACTTTGGTTGCAGAAAACGATGTGTCTTGCCTTTGTGGTGCTCAGAGATCGAGCCAGCTGTGAGGTACTGAAGGCTGCCTGCCTGAAATGTGCTTCGCTCCGGTGTAATTGCTGCCTCTGGCGCCCTTCAGACTAGGGAAATATTAATTAATGACCACTTTGAATTACTCTGTTCTAGTGCTGTGCTCGTTGGGCACTTCTCATTCGGAAGAAGACTGAGTATGAGGCTCTGGGGCAGGAGAGCAGGGGTGAAGCTCTCAGGTCATAGAAGGCTCCAGCATCCATTTCTGCAGCCTCTGGCCTGACCTGGCTGACTCAAGCTCCCTGCGCTACGATGACCAAAAGGTCAGCTGCAGCTTTCACACAGGAAAACAAACACCATCAAAGCACAAACGGGCACCTTCTCCACCAGAGCCAGGACAAGCAGGCAGCTTGGTGGTTAAAAGCTGCACGTGTTGGTCATTGGAGTAGTCCTGCTGCCGTGTAGGATAAAGACCTTCGTGCAGGATGGAAATCTTACTTAGGCAGGGTACAGGAGTGGCCTGGAGCATCACTGGGGTTTTTGTCTCCTCCCTGAATGTGTTCAAGACAGGTTGGGTGGGGCTCTGGACAACTCAGGCAGGTGAGAGGTGTCCCTGCCCATGGCATGGGGTTGGGATGGGGTGAGTTCTGAGGTCCCTTCAGACCTAAACCATTCTGTGATTCAAGGATTTTCAAAACAGTCTGTGGGAACTAAGGAGCCTGCTCCACTTGGCTTGAAGGGAAACTTGGGAGCACCATTCTCGTAGCCATGGAATCATAGAATGCATTGGGTTGAAAAGGACCTTTGGAGGTCATCTAGTCCGGTCCCCATGGCATGGTGAGAGTCCCCACCCTGAGGGCACCCACTCAGGTGGCTGTTTCTCTAGAGCTGCTGTATATTGGGTATCTTGCAGTGCTGCTGAGAGCTCATCAAGAGATTCCCTTTCAGTAAAGCATCAGACATCCGTGTCTTTGTAGGACTAAGCTGTCGCAGGCGGTTGTTTCTGTCTGCTGGATACCCATAAATGTTGTATTGATCCTAACAATCCTCACGGAACACAAAGGTACCAGCAGCTGCAGCCTCACGTGAGGGGTTGTTTCCTTGCTCTGCAGGGAGCCAGAAACACTGAAGGTCACACTCAGATTTTTCTCCAACCACCAAATCTCGCAGAGCAGCTCCCGACAATCAGCCCAAGCACCAGATACACGTCAGTGTTTAACAGCTAAGCGGAAGGAAGCCTGCGTGTGTGGTTATTTCTCGTGTCTCTTTAAATATTGATAACTTTTATGTTGGTAAAAAGGCTTCAGAGTGCCTTACAAATAAGTTATGCAAATGCAGCTTTAGGGTGGCAGCTGTAATTTGCGGGAGGTTTTAGTACCTGCCAAGGGCCAGGATCAATTACTATAAATCACTGCTGCCTATTCATTCACAAATAAGGGGGAAGGGGGGGGCTGCTGCTGCAGTATTTAATCAGATGAGGCTGGTTTTATTCTTGGAGAACTGTAACTACTCTCAGGATTGTTGCGATAACCCACCGAGTTGAAGCAGTTCCTGTTTATCAACCCAAAGAGTGACGCTGTGCTTTGCTCTTGAGCTTCAGGGAGAAAATGCAGCTGCTCAGTGCGCTGGACCAGACCTCTCTGGTGTTCTTGTCCGTGGAAGATCCCCTTGTGCAGACACAGCTACTGAAGCACAGACAGGTTCAGAGAAACATCCCAAACCCCACTGGGGTTTAGTACGAGATGAAGTCCTTCACTCTGCTTGTCCTGTGCTCTGATGCCTAGGCAGCATTTCAGAGTCACAGCTGCTGTGTGGAGGGAGGCAGCAGCACGGTGTAAAACACAGATCATCCTCCTCAGGCTGTGTCATAGCTCCAGCTCACCCTATGACTGGTTCTGGCGGTGGCTTTGTTGCTCTCTAGCATGAAATAATTGTAAGAAGTGGCAGTGAGTCTGTGCTTCAGTGTTCCTCTGCACACACACACATGCATGGACCTGCTTTCCCTGCTCAGGGTTTGCATCATTCCTTCAGACAGTGGTCTCCCTCCATGCTCTGACCTACTCTATGGCTTCAGGAGAACCAAGTGCAGACGATGATGGTTTTTCATTTGGAGGCTGTGCCCTGGTGCTTTAATTTCCTGTCCCCAAGGCTGTGATTTGCTCCCTCCCTGAGCACAGCAGAGCTTTTCTCTGCCATCCTTCCCTGCTTCTAGCCCTGGCTGTGGGGACAAACAGGCGTCTCTTGCAGGCTTTGCCTCCTGAGGAGAGGCTGAGGGAGCTGAGGCTGTTAAGCCTGGAGAAGAGGAGGGTGAGGGGAGACCTCACTGCTCTGTACAATGACTTGAAGGGAGGTTGGAGTGAGGCAGGGATTGGCCTCTTCTCCCTAGAGACTAGCAATAGGACAAGAGGAAATGGGGTCAGGTTGTGCCAGGGAAGGTTCAGACTGGATCTTAGGAAAAACTTCTTCCTAGAAAGAGTGGGGAGGCCTTGGAACTGGCTGCTCAGGGAGGGGATGGAGGCACCGTCCCTGGAGAGGTTCAACAAATGGGCACCAGGGTGTTTCAGGAGATGGGTTAGTGGTAGGGGGTTGTAGAGTGGATGGTTGGACTTGATGATCTTGATGGTCTTTTCCAGTCTTGATGATTCTATGATTCTCTTTCCACGTGCCAGGGAAGTGGCTAATGTGGGCACAGACTGGCCTGGCTGCTCTGGTGTTGCTGGCTGTCCCCTTAGCTTCCTGCTTTATAAAATTCTTTCTCATCTCCCCTGCACAGCCACCAGTCAGGTGTAGGGATTGAGAACTGTCTGTATCTGCCTGTCACCTGGCAACCCAACATGTGAGATGGTGGTTTAAAGTGCCAGAGATCAGCTCCCCTCCATCAGCATCTTTGGATGGGCTGAAAGCTATTTCTGGGCTCTGCTGCTGGTGGGTCTTTCCTGCCCTGACCACCACTGATGCTGGTTGCCAGCTTCCCTGGCCACCACTGGTGGTCCTGCTCTCCCTAGCTGCTGCTTTTCCCCTTGCCTATCACTTCTATCATCCTTCACTTTCCCCCTACCCCAAGCTTTCAGTGTGAGTGGGTTGATAAACCAGATCTAATGAGCTCCTTAAGCAGCAAGAATGCCTTTAGCAGCAGTTCCAAGCGCAGCGTTAACTATCGTCGGGGAAGGCAGAGCCGCGTTTCGTGGGGCAGCTCGTGGAAAGCTGCAGTACATGAAGCCACTAAGAAATTTCTGCGGTGAAGGTTATAACTGGAGGTGTCAATTTTCAAAGGCTGTTGGGACAGCTTTTGTGTGCTGAAGCAAATACACATCCGTGTAAAGATAGATATAGTTTTACAGATATATTTATATAAATATATTTTAACATATTTTATATATAGTTATATATTGTTTATATGTTAAATAGGCTTTACTATATATTTTTTATATTATATAATGATATGTTATATTGTTTAGGTAATATATATATTTAATGTGAAATATACATTTATATATACATGGATAATATAAAATATTATTACAGTATATCAGTAACATATCACTAACATAATTATGATTATCAATACTATATTATGCTATTTATGTCTATATTTATAGCAGTTATCTGTGCAAAGACTTGCCTGATTGAGGAAGCAGAATTCATGTATTATTATTTTAAATTTTTCCATCAAGATTTTTTTTTTGTTCTGATTTATTTATTTTACATTTATTTCTATTTTATTTTTTCTGTACGAATTTTTAGGGGTTTCATTTATTTAATTTTTTAATGTCTATATCTTTAATGTATCTGTATTTTTAGTATTTGTTATTTTCCTAATTCCTACTATTATTTCTTTTTTACTATGATTTAAAATCGTATTTTATGCTTTCAAAAGCTGTGGCCACTCCAGAGGAGACCTGTGAACATGTTTGCTCTGGAACGTTTTTCCCCCCCCCTCCATTTAGTGTGTTAGAGCTTGTTGGGGCTCAGACCCGCCGTTGGATGAACCAAAAGCAGGGTAGAGGAACAACGTGACTGGGTGCGCTGTGCTGCTGCGGTCTGGGTGTTTTGTGCGTGTCTGACCCCCGCAGCCGCTCCTCACACACAGCTCGTTATGTGCTGGCTGGTGATTACCCTGCGCTGGCTCCCCTGCCGGAGATGAACTGCAGTTCAAAAGGGCCAGCACAGCCCGTAACGAAGATGCGCAAATGACCCTCCCAGCATCACTGCCTGTTTTATGGACTGTTGGGAGATGTCCCCCTGCTCTTCTGCATTTCAGATGGAGCTGAGGGCTCTGTCTCACTGCCTTTTGCAGCACGCTCCATGTCCCAGTGTTCACAGTATACAGGAGTGTGTATGGGCAGCACCTTCCATCACTGGATGGAGACGGTAGAGGAAGGTCTACTGAGAAGAAGCTAAGGGAGCTGGGGATGTTTATCCTGGAGAAGAGCAGACTCAGTGGGGACCTTCTCCCTCTCTCTAACTCCCTGAAGGGAGGTTGTAGTCAGGTCGGGCTCTTCTCCCAGGCAACCAGCACCAGGATGAGAGGGCAGGGCTTGAAGCAGCCAGATGAGGGTTAGGTTGGATGTTAGGAAGCCCTTCCTCGTGGAAAGGGGGATCAGACACTGGAACGGACTGCCCAGGGCAGTGGTGGAGTCACCACCCCTGGAGGTGTTGAAGGACAGCCTGGCTGTGGCCCTTAGTGCTCTGGTCTGGCCGCTGTGGTGATGTTAGGTCCTGGGCTGGGCTGGATGAGCTCAGAGGGCTTTTCCAGCCTCAATTATTCTGTGACTCTGTGAATTCTGTGAAATGTGAAAGTCATTTATGGGTTCATTCTTTCTGTGCCAAATACCAGCCGCTTCATGGAGGTTCCGTAGCCCTAACAGTGTCACTCCCATGGGGATCTTCTCCCTCAGTCATGCTTGTGTATGACCCAGACTGTGGAGGGTAAAATGGGAGTTGCCCCTGCAGTCTGCGAGTACCGTGAGGAAGAAAGTCCCAGCTCCTGATCCTTGTTACCTGTTTCTTGAAGCAGTCACTTTAAGTTGAGGATTTCTCTGGTTCTGTCTGAGCTGAGTAATCAAAAGCTTTTTTTCATAGGGTGCAGAAAGGTCAAGCCTTTGACATGGCTGTCAGCTGAGGGAAAAACCAGGGCGAATTAAGCACCTGAAAACCAGTTCTCGTAGGATTTATCTCCTCATTGCAAGGAGCTAACAAGATTCCCTCTTCTGCTGACTCAGCAACACACAAGATCTAAATCTGCCTTAAAAAACCAGTTGAGTTCCCATATCTAAAACACTCTGTGCCAAGGGCTTGCTGCCTGGTCTGGGGCTTTTCCAGAGCTGCTGTGCCCCTGCCTTTTCCCCATGACTTTGGTTAGAAGTGAAGGATCTCAGTGCTGCTGATAAAAGGGCATTTAAAGATGTTAAAGCATCTCATTAATGACACCCAGAGCCGATCGCTGCTTCACTCAAGTATTTCGAGCTCTGTCCCTTCCGCTCAGTCACTCCTCCTCCTGTTCTCTAAAAATCTCACTAAATGGGTGGTTTCTTCCCAGCACAGACCCAGGTTCCATGTGCTGAGCACCTGTCGGGACGGGGTGTTCAAATTCTGCAACGCCTGGGATTTCTTCCTTCTTCTGGGAAGAGCCACCAAGGAAGGGGGTGCAGGGAGAGATGGAGGACAGGGCAGCTGCTAAAGGCTGTCCTCCAAAACTGTGAGCCTGTGCCACTGACCTTGTTCCTGCATGGAAGGGGGCACCCCCATCCCTGCACATTTAAGGACCTCTGAGCCATGTTCTATGAGTCCACATCTCCCATGGTACAAGGCATCTCCTGCTGGGTCAGCAGAGAGTCAGGTGTTACTTAGGAATTCCCTGGGCAGGCCAGGCTGTGAGAGAGGAGTGGTAGATGACATGAAGAAAACTCTGTTGTGGGGAAACTGAGGGACCTGGGGCTGTTAAGCTGGACAAAAGGAGGCAGGATCAGATCAATAGCTAAAGGGCAGGATGATGGGGCCAGACTCTGCTTGGTGGTGCCCTGCAACAGGACAAGGGGCAATGGGGACAAACTGGAACATGGACAGTTCCACCTGAACATGAGAGTCTTTCCTCTGAGGGTCCCAGAGCCCTGGCTGAAGCTGCCCAGAGAGATGGAGTCTCCTGCTCTGAAGACATCCCAAACCCACCTGGATATGAGATGTTCCTGTGGGATCTGCTTTGGGTGACCCTGCTGGGGCAGGGGGTTGGAGTGAAAGATCTCCAGAGGTCCCTGCCATCCCAACCAGTCCAGGGTTTTGTGATTCCATGACTTTGAACCCTCTCCAGGGCAAACATTGCCAGAGGCAGATGTTGCTCTAACACCAAGAATTGTACAAAGTAGAACCCTTGATTGAGTCTTCTTACAGAGTCACAGAACACTAGGGATTGGAAGGGACCTCGAAAAATCATCTAGTCCAATCCCCCTGCCACAGCAGGATCCCCTAGACCAAGTCGCACAGGAACATGTCTAGGAGGGTTTTAAACATCTCCAGAGAAGGAGACTCCACAACCCCCCTGGGCAGCCCCTTCCAGGGCTCTGGCACCCTCATTAGGAAGAAGGTCCTTCTCATATTGATGTTCAACCTCCTCTGTTCCAGCTCACACCCAGTGCCCCTTGTCTTATCACTAGATGCCCCTGAGCAGAGCCTGGCTCCATCCTCCTGACACCCACCCTTCACATACTTATAGACATTAACGTGGTCACCCCTCAGTCTCCTTTTTTCCCAAGCTCAAGAGCCCCAGCTCCCTCAGCCTCTCCTCATCAGGGAGGTGCTCCCCTCCCTCCATCATCCTCGTTGCTCTACACTGGACTCCCTCCAGCAGCTCCATGCCCTTCCCTTTCAGAGCAGCTCTTTCTTATTTAGTTCTTAATCTGATTTTTTTTTCAAGACCTCGCTTCTGCATTTTCACACCTCTCCCATAAATCTCATTTACTCCCCATTTCCCTCGGGATTATCAGGTGATGGAAGGGAAGGCCCCGAGAGCGGAGCGGGGCCGGGCACGCACCGCCGTACATTCATTTGAACGCTTATTTTACAAAGGTTTCAAGTTTTATCTTGGCATAATGACGCTGCTTTGCATATCTATAGCTGCTTTCATCCGATGATCTCGGTACTTTCTGCCGACTGTAATTAATTCTCCAAACACGCCGGCGGAGTCAATAGGAGCGTTTTGTTGGGGTAGTTTTTATCTAATTTGTAGGAGGGAAGGGTAAACTGAGGTGGGGGGGGACTGACGAGGCTCTTACAGGCAGGGGGCAGCAAGACTGAACCACTTGATGGAATCAGACTATCACCAAGGTTGGAAAAGCCCTTTGAGATCATCAAGTCCAACCATCCTCCCTACAACCCCCAACTACTACCCTATTGCCCCAATCACCTCGGCTGCCTGGCTGTTGAACCCCTCCAGGGATGCTGCCTCCACCCCCTCCCTGGCCAGCCGCTGCTCCAAGACCTCCCCACTCTTTCTGGGAAGAAGCTTTTCCTAAGACCCAACTGATCCCATTTCCTCTGGTCGTGTTGCTAGTCCCTCTGGAGAGGAGGCCAACCCTCACCTCACTCCAACCTCTCTCCAGGTAGTTGTAGAGAGCAGTGAGGTCTCCCCTCAGCCTCCTCTTCTCCAGGCTGAGCAGCCCTTTGTCTTTGCAAACCCCACAGCCAGAGACACATCACAGTCAGCACACAGAATCATAGAATCATAGAATCCGTAGGGGTTGGAAGGGACCTCGAAAGATCATCCAGTCCAATCCTCTGCCACAGCAGGATCACCTCGACCAAGTCACACAGAATCACTAGGGATTGGAAGGGACCTTGAAAGATCATCCAGTCCAATCCTCTGCCACAGCAGGATCACCTAGACCAAGTCACACAGAATCACTAGGGATTGGAAGGGACCTTGAAAGATCATCCAGTCCAATCGCTTGGTCCAACTACTGCACATCCCTGGGTACCAAAGCACCAGGATCTAACCTCAGTGTGGTGTTGAAGGGGATGACCCTAAGCTCTGCCCAGTGACTGTGGCACCCAGAGCTCCTCCGGCCCCCCGTTCCCCAGGGTTCCAGGCCAACACACATGTCTTGGCAGCGCCTGGCTCTCTTGTGCTCTGAAGATGCACACACAGAGCGATTCTTTGCTGGAGGGGGTCTTTGCTTTTGTCATCCTTGGCACCGCTTTCCAAACACTCCGACATGAAAACAGCCTTATGCCCAGAAGGGTCTATTTCTCATTACCTCAGAGCAGCGCAGCCCAAGAATAACTTTGCTGAAAGGTAATAAATACACGCGTGGGCTCGAGGCGGGACTGGCCTGGCGGCGTTCGCCTGCTTGCCACGAGCAGAAAAACATCTCAGGGTCCATCTCCAACCTCAACCGCGACAAGCGTCACTCCCACACCATCGAAACAGCAGCATGGGTGGCACAGTGGTCCTGTCTGCCAGCGCCAGCTACGCCTTGCTCCGGCTCCGAAAGAAACTGCTCTGCCAAAACCCCATCTCTTCAAGGAGAAAGATCCAGCCGGTAGGACTTCAACGTGCCCGGAGGACTGGAGCAAACCGCCACAACAAACCTGCAGAGAACCGAGCCGGCGAAGCCAAGAACACCAACGCAGCTGTCGCCCTCCAGAGCGTCATCCCTATGTCATTGCGTGCCATCGGCTCCTTTGGAGAGCTGCTGCAAGAAGCAGTGGCCACCCCGGCTGCAAACCGTAGGGTCCTAGGGTTGGAGGGGACTACTAAAGGTCATCTAGTTCAACGCCCCTGCAACAAGCAGAGACATCACTCGCTCGACCAGATCAGCTGCTTCATTCTGCTCTTTGCTGGAGCGAAACCATCTGAGGGTTGGAGAAGAGAGGAAATATCTCCAGCAGCTTTCCTGGGGTGGGGGGAAGTGGGCACTTTTCAAGTTTCCTGAGGACCACCACTTGCTTCACAGGGTGAGAGCTTGTGTGCGTGTGTCGCTCTCCAACCTTGGGCAGGAGGGATTTGGGCAGCTCAGGAGGACCCTGGTGGGGTTCAGCCCGCCTTTGCCTCTTCTCCCACGGCCAGATAGAAGACACAGCTCATCACACACCGTCTTCTGGCAACGGGAGTGAGCGAGACAGATCACAGAGACTACCAGCACTGTTAGGTCATCGCAGCTTCGCGCCGGCAGCAGCACGAGCTCCTCAGCACGGCGGTGAAGTCATCGAGTACCGTCGGCCGCAGTCCAAACCTCTGCTGCAGTCAAAGGGAACGTACCCACAGGGCTTTGGATCAGCCTGCAGAGCACATGGAGCGTGTGGGCGCGCTTCGCTCCCTGCCAGGGACAATTCGAGCAAAACTCAACCTCCTTCTTCCTTCAGCTGAAAAAAAGCATCAACAGAAGACTGAAATGTTGGCCTGAAAGGGAGCCAAGTGCTGCTGAAAGCTGCCCTGAGGGCCCTGCTCTGAGCAGAACGAGAACGACTGAGGTGCCCAAAGCATGGGGTCGGAAGGGACTTCTAAAGGTCGTCTGAAGGTCCTCGAGATTGTGCCGTTGTGTCCTGCTAGAACCAGGGGATGCAGGACCAGTCAGACTCAGAGCAGAGAGGGTCTCCATCCTGCCTGCAAGGCTGCGGTCTCATTCTCCCCCCTGGCTGGGCGTCTCGGGCTGTTCCGAGGCAGCACCAGGCGTTTCCCCTTGCCCTGTGGCAGATGCAGCTCTTGGGTCTGGGCTGGGTACCTGGGGAGTAGGAAAGATGCAGCAGTGGGAAAGGAGAGGAGTGTCCCCATCTCACAGAAACCACCCTCAATAGGACCCTCATCACGTATTTCATCCCTGACAGCCTGCCCCTGACAGATCATAGATGATTAATGTTGGAAGAGACCTCCAAGATCATCAAGACCGACAGTCAAACCAGTGCCACCATGTCCAGTAAACCATATTAGGGCCATGAAGATGATCAGAGGGCTGGAGCATCTCTGCTGTGAAGACAGGCTGAGAGAGCTGGGGTTGATAAGCTTAGAGAAGAGAAGGCTCCTGCAGGACGTGATAGTGGCCTCCCAGTACATTGAGAGGGCTACAGGAAGGCTGGAGAAGGGCTTTTTTGATAGGACAAGAGGCAATGACCTGAAATTGAAAGAGGTGGATGTTAGGAAGAAGCTCTTCACCATGAGGGTGATGAAGCACTGGAACAGGTTGACCAAGGAGATTGTGGATGCTGGAAGGGTCCAAGGGCAGGTTGGATGGGGCTGTGGGCAATCTGGTCTAGTGGGAGAGAGATCATAGAATCATAAGGGATTGGAAGGGACCTCAAAAGATCACCTAGAGGTGTCCCTGCCTACAGCAGGGGAGTTGGAACTAGATGGTCTTCAAGTGCCCCTCCAGCCTAAGCCAATCTATGTGGCATGGCATGGACCCCCTTTGCCTTCCTTGGTCAGTCCACCTCCGCTAGCCTGTGGTCTCAGCTGCTGTGGGTGAAGATGCAAAGTCCCACCTAACCAACCCAAACCCCTTTTGTGAAAGTTATAGCACGATCTGCTCAAAGGAAAATTTCCATCGCGCCCCCTTTCCTCTCGAGTCCAGCTCGTGCCCTAAAGCGGGAAGACTTAATTCCAACACTCACAGATGCTTTTAAATCCCTGCTTTGTAGCTCTGGCCACTCTGGTAACTTCCTACGATAAAGGGAAATCTCTTGGCTGGAGAACAGCTCGAAGCAGCTTCCCTGAAAGGCGTCCGCGCTCCCCTGTGCTTGACCTGCTTTTCTCACCACTTGAAAAGACCCACTCGGGGAGCAAACTGCCCCAGAACGATTCGGCTGTGGAGAGAGGACAGGGGTGAGACTCCACTGAAGGGAGAGACCCCCCCCCACCTCAGCTTTTCATGTTCTGCCACCAGTATTGTTTTTCTCCATGAGGATCCTCCTCCCAGCCCACCCGGAGCAGGCAGCTGGACCCCAAACAGCTGGGGAACGTGGGCAGACGGGCAGGTTCCGTGTGCTGGTGTATCTGGGGGGTTGCCAGCCTCTGACTGCATCCTCGTGCCTCCCCTCTCTGAAGGAGGGGCTTTGCACAGCACAGAAGTGAGAGGAAGGACAGCAGATGCTCAGGGCCACCCTGCAAAGCTCAGGGTTGGGTTCCGCTTGCGACTTCAGGCACCTGCAGCACGGGGTGGGCTCCTTTGGGTGCTGCCTGGGTGCTGAGCATCTCTTAAAGCCAGACGAGCGAGTGGCCCCAGCCAGGAGGTGAGGGTGGTGTGAGGTGTTGCCTGGCCATGAGTAAACCCAGGCTTGGGCACACAGAGACATCCCAGCCTCAGCACAGCCCGAGAGCTCTGGGAACACCGCGGGAGCAAATCCTTAAGCACCGTAGGATGGAGGGTGGCTTGTGACGGAGGATTAGGAGGCCAGAAGCTCATGACCACAGGGGCTGTGTTCAATGACTCAGTCTGTCCTGCATCATCAAACAGCAGCATCTGTTTGTGTCCTGCAGCCTGAGTGAAGAATTCCCTTCTTTAGACACTAGCACAGCCACGTTCCTGCCTCTCTCGTCGGCGCTGGTGCAGCCCCGGGGCACTGTATTAATTCTCTCTTAAGCTGGTGTGACATCTCCATTACAGCAGCCCGCGTGCAGAGCCTTCGCTGCCGGCGAGAGGATGATACTGGGTGACTCCCCGGCCCATCGCAAGGGGCCAAGGTTTGCCCACGATGACTTTCACTACTTCCTGGTCACACACACACACAGACACAGGGATGGAGCAGAGACACAACGCTGCTTGTGGGGGTCTACCAAGTGGGTATCAGAAGCAGTTCTGATCAGAAGGGGGGACCCTGAGGAGAAAGCTCCGGGGAGAAGCATATTAGTGACCTTCCAAGCCCTGTCAGGGGCTGTCAGAAGGCTGGGGAAGAACTATTCGATAGGGCAGGAAATGATAGGACAAGGGGTCATGGTTTGAAGCTGGAAAAGAGGACATTTAGGCTGGATATCAGGAAAAGGTTCTTCAACCCGAAGCTGGGGGATCCCTCGAACAGCCTGCCCACAGAGGTGGTGGAGACCCCCCCATCCCTGGAGCCATTCAAGGTCAGGCTGGATGGGGCTCTGGGCAACCTGATCCGATGAGTTCTGGCCCTGGTTTTTGCAAGGGGTTTGGACTAGATGACCTTTGGTGGTCCCTGTGATTCTACGAAACCCAAAGCTTTTTCACCCTGGTCATGTCCAGGACTGCTTCGCAGTGTTTGCCCCGTGGCTATACCTTCACATGGCACCTGCTGTGGTCTGCTGAGCTCAGGAGCTTCTCTATGCTCTGGAATCCCAGTGGCAGGACCTCTTCCACCAACCAGACCAGAGAGGCAAGGAAAGGCCCATTACATCTGCAGAGCTCTCCTCTGGGAAAACGCTGGCTTGGCCCCATCTGGAAGGAATTATCCAAAGAGCTGTTTGTCAGCTGCTTCCACACCAGAGGAAGGGCTGCGATTCTACACCATGAGCCTCCCCCAGAATGAAAACCAGACAGGAGAGGAGATTTATTGCACACAAAGCTCACAGGGTTACAAGTGCCCCATGGAAGGAGACCTGCCTGAGAGAGTGTTTTGTTTAACTGGCATGCGAGAGCAGAGCAGCCTCACCAAAATTACCTTGGAGTGTGGAAAATGGAGCAGATCCCTGGCTGGATTAAACAATGGCATCAGCAGATGCCTAGTTTGAGGAAGGAGGGGGAAAGGGGGTGAGGGCTCTGACTTGAGGACCACCCAAGAGATGAAAGATGCTGGCTGGAACCCACTGCTGAGTTCTGCAGCTTTTTCTGGTGCCCCCATCAAATTCGGAGCCCACAGTGATCCCTCAGACTGACCTGGATGACTTTAGGCTGGATATTTGATTCTATGATTGTATGGTTAGAAAAGAGTTCTTCTGTGTGAGGGTGGTTGATGGCTGGAATGGGCTGCCCAGGGAGGTGAGAGCAACGAGGATGATGGAGTGGAGCACCTCTGTGATGAGGAAAGGCTGAGGGAGCTGAGGGTCTTGAGCTGGGAGAAGAGGGGACTGAGGGGTCACCTCATTAATGTTGATAAATATGTGAAGGGTGGGTGTCAGGAGGATGGAGCCAGGCTCTGCTCA
>JAOXOE010000866.1:3692296-3703059 GCA_028565055.1 Phoeniculus purpureus
GCTGCTTCATCACGCTGTGTGCCCTTGCTCATGAGCACAGGCTGCATCGGGAGGAGAGAAGATTCCTTTGGCAGATGGATGCCTATAGACAGAGCTACCACACCTCCAGCTCCAGCAGATGTTTGGTTCCAGATGTGCCAGGGGAAGAGACCACTGCCCTGAGATGCTCTTGGCTTCCTCCCTGCCAGGTGTTCCCAAACTTAGGGTCCTACAGCTGAGAGAAAACTATTTGAAACGACTGGCTGACTTAAGACAAGCACCTCTTTAATCCCAGCAGTTAGAGGTTGGTTTGTGCTCTAGATGACAAAGGTTTGTCTAGTTTGTCTATTGTATTTTTAAAGCTGCCTCAATGCAACAGTAGAGGATTTGCTGTGCATCTTAAGCAAAGCAGGAGGAAAGCCAGACTCACCCTGGAGTTGGAAGAAATAAGGAACATGTAATAACCTTGATCTTATTATTGCACAACCTAAAATCCTCTACAAGCACGGGAGGAGAAGAAGTCGGTGTCTTCGCTACCGTAAAACAGGTGGGAGCTCATTGCTTTTTCTTCTTGCAGTTCCCCTCTCTAGCTGGAAGGGCCCATATCTAGGACTCAAGGTGTGAAGAAGTCTGACTCTGCACAAAGGATCAGCACCTCCATTTGTAAGAAAGCAGCACAGCTCTAATCCTCTTGTTCTCCCTGGTAACCAGGAGAGCTGCAGCTCTTTATTTCTGGGCAACTTTTCCTCTGTCGACACACTCACGGGCACACCAGACTGAGCAAACACGGAATCAAGAGCAGCAGAGCACCTGCATCAGTCTGGATGAGTTCCCAATTCACCACATCAGCAGAAGACACCAACCCCCAGCACCGCTGGGGAATAACTAATGGAAATTATTCCTCGACAACGGTTTCCGGGTGGCAATATCTGTGCAGAGCCCTGAGCATCACTGCCAAGCACAGCCAGCATCCCTTCCCCTTCTTAGCACCTTCTTTAGACCCCAGCACCACCCATGAGAAACCTCCTCGTTTCAAATCCCAACACTATTTGAAAGAAGCAAATGGGATCGGGGCAGGAGGCTGTCAGCGCATTGTGGTGCAGCCATCATGAAAAAGGGGGTCACCAAAGGGCTGTGCTGCCACTAATCACAGCAACAAGGTGTTAGGATCCCCACCAGGACTACTGGGAAAGGAGCTGCATGCACAGAGTTGCCTTCACACGGTGGGTCCAGCGCACCACCACCGTGCCAAGCTGAGGTGCAGGTCTGAGACTGGCTCCTGCTGCACAGCCCCATCTTGCTCCCCAAATCCAGTAATTTCCAAACCTGGGTTTTTGCTTGGGTCTCATCCCTCATCAGCGGTGGATTGCGGGAGCTGAACTACTTGTTGTAAAGCAGCGATTCCATTTTCCTCCAGTCTTAAGCAGCTTCAATCTATCCTGGTGCATTACGGAGCCCGCGCTGATTGTTCTGCTGTAGTGAGTAATAACAACTTGTACTTTGCAGATTACCCCAGGGAACCACGCTGCTGGCTGTGCCGAACCACCGGCTCTGCAGGGCGGGCACCTCTGCCCACAGCACCCCCAGGCAGAGGGATGGGGCTGCAGGAACAAACACACAGAGAAATTTGGGCTGGAAGTTGCGTAAGGATGGGGAGAAATGGCCTCAAGTTGCATTAGGGGAGGTTTAGGTTGGATCTTAGGAAGAAGATCTTTGCTGAGAGAGGGGTTGGGCACTGGAACAGGCTGCCCAGGGAGGTGGTGGAGCCCCCATCCCTGGAGGGGTTTAAAAACTGAGTAGCTGGAGCACTTGAGGCCATGGTCTAGAGGTTAGGGAGCTGTTGGGGTGAGGGCTGGATGATCCTGGAGGTCCTTTCCAGCCATGACGATTCGATGATTCTAAAAGTGAAGCGACCCAGCGCATGGCTGGCAGCCACGGGGCAACTGAGATGCCCAGTCTCTGTGAGGGTTGAACGTCGTGGGATGGTGGACAGGGAGAGGGTTTTGGGGGAGGGAAAGTGATTGAAAAAAAGAAGAAGAAAGAGAAAGGGAGGATGAGGGACAGCTCTGAGAGGACAAACTGCTGCCATCACGGTGTGGAGAACAGGATGGAAAGATGCTCTGACTGGGTGCCCTGGCACGGAGGAAGGCAAAGTGTGTTTTCAGCTGCCAGGTGGGGAGAACAAGCCATTGTTGCCCAAACCTTCATCCTTTTTTCCACACTGGGCAACCCAAGGGGAGGACAACACGGGCCCCTGCGCGGCTGCAAAGGCCCTGCTAGGACAGAAATAAAGATGTGAGAGAAATGGATGTGAGGGGGACACAGCAGGGAGCTGTGGGAGAGGTGTGAGGGGAAGGCAGAGGTGCTCTGTGAGGCGGGTGGACGAGGAAGGTTCCAGAAGGAGGCAGCCAGCCTAGGCCGCCCCAGGAGCCTCCCCAGAGCCTCCCCAAGCTCCGTCCCGGCTGCCACCAGCATGTGGCACTGGTGTCTGTCCCCTCTCTGCACGGCCACCCTGGTCCTGGGCCTCCAGGGAGCTGCGAGCAGCCAGGCCAGTGGCTCTGGGCCTGCTGGCCTGGCCCTGGCAGGCGACAAGATGGTGGCCGGCCCTGCCCTCAGCCATGGCCTCACTGCTTCCCAGGCCCTCAGCCCACAGGACCACAGGGCCAAGGCTCCTCCTGCTCAGCAACACGGATGGGAGACCACCACTGCCTCACCAGGCTCTGGGGACACGGCTCCAGGTGATGAGGACAAGGCAGGGCCCATGGTGGCCTTCATGGAGGGGAACACGAGACTTCGGAGAAAGACCCACCAGAGCGAACAAGAGACCGTCGTCCTCCTGGACGCCGCGTGGAGCTTCATCCACCTCCGATGCGTCCCCCACGGTCTAGACCTCCTTTACCACGGTCTGATGCTGCCCCTCTCCACGATCGCCAGCATCCTGGTCACCACGGCAGCAGCCATCAAACTTCTTGCAAGAGGCGTGAAGAGCTACCGAAGCTGGAGGGAGAGCAAAGAGCAGAGCAAGGAGCAGCGGCCAGGACCTGCCTGCAGGGCGGCTGCCAGCTGCCCCGAGTGTGCCATCTGCCTGCAGCGGTTCCAGCGCGGCGAGGCGCTGAAGGCGCTCTCCTGTTCCCACCGGTACCACAGACGGTGCATCGACCTGTGGCACTGCGCTCAGCCCCGGAGCAAGACCTGCCCGCTCTGCCTGCGCACCGTGACCTCGGTAGTGCTGGTCCTCCTCGGTTCACACGACTGCGAGCAGGAGTAGCCTAGGAAGGCTCCACCAAACTCCTTCCTGGCAAAGACTGACTTCCCCCCCACACATACTCCCAGTAGCTCTGTTCTCCACTCCCCCTACAAACTCTACTTCTAGAGCTGGGAAGAGCACGACCCAGGATTAAAAGCCCCCCACGTATGGAAATGTAGGGATAGAGATACAGACTGAAGGGAATAACGAGGGTCTCTTGACTCTGTCAGCTTGGGCAGCTGATCCCACGCATGTCTGCTTCACAGTGGAAGGCTTGAGGACCACAACGAGGGAAGAGAAGCAGCAGCTAGCTCTTGCCCAGCCCTTGGACACCTCATCCCGAGGTTCTTTCTGGAGCCCTTCTCCCAAAAGCCTGCACAGACAGGTCTGTTCCAAACGGGCACATTACCAAAGCTAAATGTCTACCCCAAACCCTAGACTGACAGAACACGCAGAGCTCCCTACGTTTATCCTCCTGCAGATAGCTAAAAAGAATAAAACACCTACTAAAAGGAGATGGTTTTGCTTTGTGTGTCCAAGGTGTGCAGGGAATTCTGCCCTAACCAGACGAGGCAAGATGCCGCTCCCAGCGCCAGTGTCTGACAAGGATGCCTCCCTCCTTTGGAAGGCAAACCCAGCACCCAGTGTCAGTCTTGGGTACCAAGCTGCAGTGGCCCAGATGTGCTCAACTGCCCTGTTTTAATTGTGGGCATTAGCAGATTACAGGTGCTTAGGCAGCAGCTCCATAAAGCGCCGCTTTATAATCTTCTGCAGGCATTAGGGACCAGATTATCATGCTTGTACTTGGTAATAAGAGATTACCTGGCCCCCCCTGGGAAATTCAGGAGAGACACCTGCTAGTGCTGAGACACGTGTTGGGGACACGGCAGGGCTCACAGAGCTCCCACAAATGTGCCCTCCATCCCTCTCCCTGTGGCGAGGCATGAAGCTGCTCCGCGCACCTGACTCCGTTTCTCATCTACCCAGCTCGTGTCTTGAGTGGTGACTCTGGCTGCTTCAGTTCTCTGTTCTGTGAAGACATGGGTCATCCTTTCCTTTCATCCTAGATGAAAGGAGGTGGTTACATGCACCACTTTCTAAATCAGCTCCCAGCAAGAAAGAAATAATCATTAACAACAGGGTGCAGGTCTGCCTTCCAGCCAGCTCGCTGCAGAGATGGGGACTTGCTCAGTCAGCAGGAGGGAGGACGTGTGGCCCACATACCTTTCTTCTCAGAGTAACTGGGAGCACTGGAAGCACAAGGGTTTGCACTGGCGGGTCACTAGATGGCCCCAGATCTTCCTTCACAGCAAGTCACCAGCATCTCAGCTCCAGGAGCCTGGTCTCTTCACTAATCCTACAGCATGACCCCAAAGGAGCAGCGTGCCCTGATAAGGAGGGCACCGAGCTAGAACCAGCGATATCTGCCAAAAGGACTCGAGCAAAACATTTAACCCCCGATGGCTTTTTCTGGCTCCCAGCCTTTGACTGTTGAGGGCAGAGAGGCTGTTGTGTGTCCGTGCAATGCCATCACCTGTGAACCCCAGACACCGACCTAGTACAGATAAAGGACAAGAAGTCTGCTTACGTGCAAGCTCACATCATCCCTCTGCCGGGCTGCTCTTTTCATGCTGCAAAAGCCTCTGAGGGGAAAAAGCCATCTAGACTTATTTGCCAAGTTAAATCGATGCTGGAGCTGGAGCCTGTAATGCAGCTTTGTTGGGGTTGTAATGATGTCCACATCAGTCAGTCTCCTCCGCATCTCTGTTATGGTTTAAGCTGTTTGGGCAGCACCAGGGTTAGATTCTGCTGGCAGTTGCGTGGGGCTACATCAGTACTAAATTCCTCCGGATCGAGGAGGCTCTGCTGTGGAATACAAACAAGAGGAGGAGCTGGTTTTATATCCCAGCTCCTACACAAGAGCCATAGCCCCAAAGCAGCAGCATAAAGCAACACAGGGACTTGGGGAGTGGTGGGGTAAGTGATCAGTTAATAGAGGTAAATGGTCTTCTCCTCTCTTCTGGCTTGGATCTTTGTTCGAGTGGTAATAGGGGACCTGTTCCCTGTAATTGCTCTGCTCTCACACACAACCACTGTCTCCCACACGTGCCTTGTTGACATTTGAATAAATTGCAATTATTCCAACAAAGAAGGTTGTAGAGGCTCCAGAGAAAACGGGTCAAGGATGCGTCCAGGAGCATCTGCAATGTATTTAACGGCAGGGTATAGCAGGGGCAGGGCAGGATGAAGAAGAGAGTAGGGGGCTGGCTGTAATGAATGCAGCACGGGGCTGGAGACAGCCTGGCACAGCCCCACACCTCAGTGGGATCTTGGCTCAACCTCAACCAGCAGGAGCCAAAACCTCCAGGGCACTGCGATGGAGGAGGCAGACAGCAGTGATGCAAATGGAAAGCAGAGAGGGAACCAGAGCTCTCTGAGCAAAGACCATCTTGGCCAAAGCCCTTCTTCAGCCTTTCTTCCTTCTGCAGAAGCGTTCAGGGGTTTCACAGGAGGCCAAGAAATAGTTTCCCACCTCACACTGCCTGCGGGTGGGCTACGGGGATCCTGCCCCCATTCAGACCTCAGCTTTCGCTCTTTCCTCACCCAGCAGAACCTTCTCTGTACCCTATCTGGATCCAGAGAAGGTTCCTCTTTCCTCCCTTACCAGAACCTTCTCTGTACCCCATCTGGATCCAGAGAAGGTTCCTCTTTCCTCACCCAGCAGAACCTTCTCTGTACCCCATCTGGATCCAGAGAAGGTTCCTCTTTCCTCACCTAGCAGAACCTTCTCTGTGCCCCATCTGGATCCAGAGAAGGTTCCTCTTTCCTCACCTAGCAGAACCTTCTCTGTACCCCATCTGGATCCAGAGAAGGTTCCTCTTTCCTCACCTAGCACCTTGAAAGGTGCTTTTCTTTTGCCCACATCTCCCTCAGGTACCTTTGAGAGTTCCTGAGATCCAGGCTGAAGACCACAAACACAGTTCTAGGATAAAACAGGTGGTGCTGGAGCAGCCGGGAGATGACAGCGCATGGAATACAAAAGGGATGGTTCCTCGGTCTCACATCTGTCACAGCTCGTACAGACACGTGGCTCCTCGTCCGGCTACTCCTTATGCAAGCGGTGGGTCACAGGCAGTACCTACAGCTTTGGTGTTGTGGAGGCAGAAATAAATCACTGAATGTAAGTAAGGAGGCAAAGACTCTGAAGAACATTAGGATGATGGATGACATCACCAGAAGCAGAAGACCAAGCCAAAATTGCACCCTCTAAAGAGTCTCCTAGAATTCCTCCATTTTCTTCTTCATCTGTCACTCCACCCGAAAGCATCTGGCTTCTCCCCCCCGCCCCAACCCCAACCCTTTCCCTTGTTGTGTTTTTAAATGCATCAAAATGTCTCGCTGCAAGTGTAAAACTCTTCAGATGAGGGGAAAATAAAATCGATTTGAAATCGCAGCTGCTGGGAGTCTCTGGCACACACACACACACTGTCTGCTGACATTTTCTGTAGCTCTTTTCCCCGTGAAATCTGTCTCAGGCAGAACCCGGGGGGACTGGGAACAAATCAGCTGCCTAGTGCACGAGTGGTTTTTTAACTACAGGTCCAACACGACTGCACTGGAAACCGTGGGGCTGCCCTCCGGTGGGTCGTGGAGCAAAACAGGCTGTTTGTCAAGAGGTGGAGGTCCTTAGGGATTTGTGGTTCCAAGCCGACCCGGGTTCGTTGCCCACTCAGCCCGGGTTTGTTCCCACAACCAGGAGAGCTGCTGCACTCCCGTCACGCCGGCGTTCCTCCGGGCCCTGAGCCGTCACCGCGTGGGTTGGGAATTGCCTGGAAGATGGGGATCGTCTGCAAGATGGGAGCTTCTGCTCCGGGAGGGAGGGACGACCCTCGTGCCTTACACCTTCCGTTCCTTCTTCAGCTGTCTCACCACAACCAGAACTTTGAAAACAGGGGTTTGGTTTTTTTTTATTAACCTAGAAACTCAGAGGTTTTTCCAGCCGTTCGATTCCCAGCACCTGAGGTTTTGAAGCAAACAAGGTGGAAAGCCCCAGTAGCAAAGCTGCTGGTGGCCATCCCAAGCTCATCCAGTCCTTGCTCTCGCTGTTGTAGGACCAGAGTCCAACAAGCTCAGCCCAGCAAGTGCATCAGCTCCTTCAGCAAACTGTGCTGCTCGCTCAGGGCATCTGGTCTCTCAGCAGGCTGGGCAACAGCAGAGTGAGGACACAGGCACGAGGAGACTTGCAGCTCGCGCTGGCTGCTGTCTTGACCGACAGTCACCGGCGGCCTTACTTCACCCGACAGGAGCCCCTTCCGCCCTAAGCAATTTACTTGGTTTGGCAGCGGTTCAAAGATCACGATTCCAAGGAAAAAGTGGATGTTCACCAGAGCAACGAGAGCTGCCACGCAGCCCACCCCACACCCCCACCGGCAGATGGGGGCCAACGCTCCTTCCTGCTCTGCCACAGCTTCCCGGAATCGCTTTGGCCATCAGCACAGAGCATTCCAGGCTGCAGTGGGCACTAGCTGCTGGGAGGCTCGTTGATCCTGCCTGCACATCGTCAGCAAAGTGAGAGACACCGGCATCCTGTTGGTACCCAAAGGGAGACAAAACCAGAAGCTATGTGCACAGAGCAGACCAAAGAGGAAGGGCAGAAGAGGTTTGAGCAGGTTGGCAGCAGAACTATGTGACCCAGCCTTGGGAAAGAGTCGCTGGTGATGTCACAGATCTGCAGAGATGATCTGGTGAGGATGTTGCTTAGCAGCTGGAGACAAGTGAGATGAGCTCTGGGAACCTTTGCACCTGCAGAAAATCTGCAGAAGCCTCTCAGGTAGAGGTATGTTCCTGCGTGGTCTAGGTGATCCTGCTGTGCCAGAGGGATTGGACTGGATGATCTTTGGAGGTCCCTTCCAATCCCTAATGTTCTATGATCCTGCTCTGGCAGTGGGATTGGGCTGGATGATCTTTGGAGGTCCCTTCCAATCCCTAATGTTCTATAATCCTGCTGTGGCAGGGGGATTGGACTGGATGATCTTTGGAGGTCCCTTCCAGTCCCGAACGTTCTGTGATTCTGTGCAACAGGTCTTGATCTCCATCCTACTGCAGTTCCAGGTCTTTGCTTGGCGATAAAACCCAGGTGGGATAATGCTGCTGTGACTGTCGTGGAGTTTCCTTCTGGGACAAGCCAGGATCTTTCATCGCAGAGCTGCCCAACTGGTGCCAGCATGAACCGTTGGCTCTGCTTTGCGCTCGTCACCCTCTTCAAGGCTGTTCTCACGGGCAGCTTTTGTTATGTGGCCTACAACGCCAGCTCCTGCTGCACTGTGCTTAAAGCCCTGCCCGCCAGCTTTGGGCCACCGATCCCGGCGGAAGGGCTGGCAGGGTATTTGGTGAGGGTGAAGCCATCAAGCGCCTGCCACGCCATAGAGAATCCTCCAGCAGCAAGGAAGGGCTCCAAGACCTACATTGCACTTATAGAGGACTCCGAGTGCTCTGCTGTCAAGAAGGTCCTCCATGCCCAGCAGGCTGGGTTCCAAGCGGCTGTTGTGTACAAGGTGGCTGCAGAGCAGCTCACTGCCATGACAGCTGATGACAAGGAAGCTCAGCAGCTGATTAAGATACCATCACTTTTCGCCGGACGGTCTGTCTCCCACTCCTTGGAGAAGACTTCCCAGTGCCACAAAGGGTTGTACATCACGCTCATAGCACCCAAAGGCTCTCCAGGTTTTTGCCAAGACAACGTTAAAATCCTGCCTGCAGCTGTCGGCACGCAGGGCTACGGGGCCACGGCGGTAGCCGTTATCGTCACTCTCTCGATCACGGCTGGCCTCAGACGGTACAAGAGTTATCACAAGAGACAGCTGCACAAATACAGGCAGGGACAACAATACCAGAGCTGCGCAATCTGCTTGGTGGAGTATGAGGAAGGGGAACCCCTGAAGATCCTGCCCTGTTCCCACACCTTCCACAGCGGCTGCATTGCCGCCTGGTTCAAAGCCCAGCCCAAGAAGATCTGTCCCATCTGCAAGCGGAAGTTCAGCTCCTGTGGGCAAGGTGACCTCCTGCCAGAGCAGGAGGTGGACCAGGATCGTGAAGACAATGCTTTCAGAGAAGGGCATGAGGCTGAAGATGATGCCAACAGTAGAAGAGTTTGATGCGGCAGAGAATGGCATCGCTTGAGCTGCGACCAGAATAAACGACCACTTAAGCAAGGAAACTCTGCCCTGTATTTCCCTTGTTCCCCATCGCCTTTTACTGGTGAGCAAGCAGCGCAGCTTCGGCTCCCCTCTCCTGGTCCCCACAATAAATGTCTGGAACTACCAGCAACTCCTCGAGCCAAAGCAATGGGGAGAAAGCGAAAAAGAAGAGGGAAGCGGCGACTCGAGAACGCTTGGCATGGGAACGGATTTACATCTGCCAGGGTGCTTCCTCAGTTCCCTCCCAAGACACACGTGCGTGGGCACACAGACACCCTGAACCCTGTTTCGCAGTGTTACCCAAGGGGAGGGTCCAGAAATCCTGGAGGACAACTGCCCCTCTGTGTGCTGAAGCCAGCAGAAACCATTCCCTAGCCTGAGAAGCAGGAGGGCAGGTGGGTAAAATACGGGGAGCTAAAGCATAAAGATGATGCGACTCCCCCCGGCTCATCAGCAGTGACAACAGAGCCCAGAAGCCTCCAGCACCCCCTCACCCCCCAGCACACAGTCCCTGAGCATCAGCGTCGCTCCTCACCATCCTCTGCAGAGGACAGCGTGGCCTTTCGTTAGCGCAGCAGCAAGCCCACACCGGAGATATTGAGGGCACTTTAAACACTATCTCCTCAGACAGGAGGTGATGCCAGCAGGAGGTAGAGGTCTTTACAGCAGGATTCACTTTGTGGAGCTGGGTAGATGGGGGGGGGAAAAAAGAAGGAGAATGAAATGCTCCTGAGCGTGGCGTAATTGGCTGCTGGTGCCTGCTGGCTGGCAACCTCGCACGCTCGCGGGCGCTGACGTGACAGCTACGTGTAACCTCCTGCTACCTGGGTTGTTCCAGGTCATTATCCAAGTGTGCCCAAGCACCTTAAGGGGAGCTGGATTTATGGTGCAAACAGATCTTCATCTCGGCTCAGAGATGCGCCAGGTAGAGGCGCTTCGTTTGGGCAGCCCCTGGGCGCATTCACAGCCCTGCTGAAAGCAAGAGAGCTCGAGCGGACGTCGGCGCCAGCTCCCCGGGCTGGCACAGGGAGCTCTGACACCCGCTGTGAATGGGGCAACCAGCCAAGGCCCAAACTGCGTACGGGGCTACAGAGCTGCAAGCACGCACGGCACCACCATTCGCATAGAAGAGAAAGGCACAAACCTGCTTTAGAATCATCAGGGACTGGAAGGGACCTCCAAAGATCATCCAGTCCAATCCCCCTGCCACAGCAGGATCACCTAGACCAAGTTGCTCAGGAACATCCAGGTGGGTCTTAAACATCTCCAGAGAAGGAGACTCCACAACCCCCCTGGGCAGCCCCTGCCAGGGCTCTGTCACCCTCTCCAGGAAGAAGGTC
>JAOXOE010000866.1:3703793-3717922 GCA_028565055.1 Phoeniculus purpureus
GACTCCACCATAGACTCCACCATAGACTCCACCATAGACTCCACCATAGACTCCACCATAGACTCCACCATAGACTCCACCATAGACTCATTAGGGATTGGAAAGAACCTCCAAAGATCATCCAGTCCAATCCCCCTGCCACAACAGGACCACCTAGATCAAGTCATTCGGGAACACATCCAGGTGGGTCTTTTAAATGTCTCCAGTGATTCTGTAATAGTCAGGCTATACATAGGAGGTAAAAAGATGGGAAGACATCAGCTACTGGGAAAGGAGCCTTAATTTCTCTATGTCCCAGAGCTTGAACAGAAGGGAAATGGCATCTACCGAGTTTAAACTGGTGCCAGGAAAAGGATAACCAGGAATATATTAGATAAACACAGTGCAGAAAAAGATTAAATGGAGGGGAGAAGCAAATGCAGTCTCAGAGGTCCAGCCAAGAACAGCTTGGAGGAGCAGCCAAAGCCCTAATGAACCCATCAGAAAGCCCTAACGAGGCAAGAGCCAAGGACAAGCCAGCATTTTTGTTCGAAGCACCAACACTAGCTGGAAGCCCCAGTACAACCCACATGGCACATCCACTGGTGCCTCTGCCTCGGGGGAGCAGCCAGACATTGTTCTTAAACGGCTGCCAGGATCACTCCCTTCCCTTTAGCCCCATAAACCGAGCTCCGCTGCACATCCTCTATTAAGCAACAACCAGGTTCCAGCAAGACCTCAAAGAATGACTTGGAGGTCCCATTCATCAGGGGGTTCTTTGCACTGCCCTGCACATTTCACTGCAGGCTCTCTCTGCACAAACACGGCTCAGGGTACTGCTGGGAGAGTCACCAGACTGTGACCCACAGGGCAGTGGCTGATGATCCAGCTCTGGGGACTATTGACTTCCCCACCAGAACGTCGATGCTATAGATCACAGGGAGCAATTAGGGTGGCTGATTACCCCACGTGCAGCCTGCGGGCAACCAGACGTTTTCCCCACGCAGAGAGGCAGCACTGAGCCTCAACAACAACATTTCAAGAGCTCCTTGGAGGGTTTAAGGGAGATTTAAGTGATCTTTAGATCCTGCACGGGCCAAGGGTAGGAGCTGCAGCCTTGAAGGCTCCAGTTTAATACCTGCTGTAATTAAAACGAGAAAGCCAGCTTCCCTGCAGCACAACCTGACATCAATAGCATCACAGCAGCAGAGAGCCCTACCTTTGATTTCCAAAATCCCTCTGGAGATGAAGGCCAGAATGCACCTGCCCACAAGGCTAGGAGTCTCTGCTAGCCAAAGGCTGCAGCATCCATGGAAACTGAAATCTTCCTTCCTTGGGCCATCCACCCCCCTCTTACACCATTTCACAGGTTCTTGTTCCTTGCAAGGCAGGTACGAATCAGTTTCACCTAAAGGACCTTCCTCAAGCATGCCCATGGCCACCAGCACTTCCAGCCTGGTTGTAGAGGCTGCTCATCCCCTTGTAGCAGGGTTGGGGGCTGGCTTTGGGCTCCATCTCGCTCTCGGGGCTCATGAATCATAGAATCATTAGGGATTGGAAGGGACCTCCAAAGATCATCCAGTCCAACCCCCTGCCACAGCAGGATCACCTAGACCAAGTCACGCAGGAACATGTCATAGAATCATAGAATCATTAGGGGTTGGAAGGGACCTCCGAAGATCATCCAAGTCCAATCCCCCTGCCACAGCAGGACCACCTAGACCAAGTCACGCAGGAGCTCATCCAGGCAGGTCTTAAACACCTCCAGTGATTCTGTAATAGGCTACACAGAGGGACTGGAAGGGACAGGGAGCTTCAGGCACAAGCAGCTTCACTACCCAGCCTCCCATTCTTCCCCAAAATATCTCGAGCACATGGAGACATATGTGCTGGCCCTTAACAGCCCTTAGGATCCAACAGCTCCTTCCTTCACCCGCTCCATTTCCCCGCCTCTTTCTTGTCCAATTCAGGGTTTTTCAACCCCAGGTCCTGGTGCCCAGTTTTCCCTCCCACCACCCCAGCCCCTCATCTCCTTCTGCCTCTCGTCCACACCTCACGCTGCTCTCCTTTCTCTCCCGCCCGTGAAAAGCTCCACGTGCACCATAACAACCCGGCTCCCCCAAGGTGTCTGTGCACACAGGGAGCCTGGTAGAGCTAAGGCAGGAGTCCAGCTCTGCGGGGAAATCTGCAGAGTACGGCTGGTTATTAGTCACTACAGTAGAACAATCACCACAGCTTGTGTAATGCACTAAGATGGATTGAAGCTACTTAAGAGTACAAGGAAATGGGATCAGTGCTCTGAGAAGAAAGGAGCTTGACTCACCAAATCCGCTTCTCCCGTAGCGGCTCTGAGCTCACGCACAGCCTTTCGTCGCTGCGGCACAGCGGCTCACGGCTCCAAGGCTGGGCCTGAGCAGCCTCTGGGAACACCAGCACCTCACCCAGCTGGAAACGCAGGGCAGCCCCGTGCTGAGGCAGCGAGGACCCAGCTCTGCCGGGTTTGCTCCCGTGGCAGGGTCGTTAGCAGACAGAAGAGTCCGGCTGCTCTTCGGCACCTTTCCAAAATGCTTGGAAAATAAAGACCCAGCTCTCCTCATTGCACCTGCAGCGGGACCCGAGCAGATTGCAAAGCTCAGAGGCTTCGAGCTCCCTCTTCTCAATCACAAAGATTGATCCCACACCTTCCTCGAAGAGGTGAGGTGCCATCAGTGCAGGACCACTTGCTGACCCCAAGATGTTCTTTCTCCACCAATCTCCAAAGGAGGAGAGAAACAGCAGTGATGCTTCTCCAGAAATTTAACAAGTCCTTTACCAACAGGGTACAAAGGTCTCCCCAGTGCCAGATCCCATCTCCAGACAGGGTACAAAGGTCTCCCCAGTGCCAGACCCCATCACCAGACAGGGTACAAAGGTCTCCCCAGTGCCAGACCCCATCACCACAGCAACACTGGGAGGGAGGGAATACAAGTACCACTGGTTTGGCGTCATAGGTGTTGGAAATCCTCCTCCACAGAGGCATCTCCTGCCTGCAAAGCAAAGACCAGCATGTGACAGTGAGCCTAAAGGAAACAAAATGAAGCCGTTGTTGTCTTCTGCTGATTCAGACGAGTGGTTTTTTATCTCCCAGAAACGAGGGGGTGTGAGTGGCTCTGTGGAGAAGTCAGAGTCTGGAGGAAGAAACAGAGGAACAGCCGGGGAGACCAAAGCAGGCTTTGAAAAGCTGCTGCAGAGAAGCAGCAGCAAGACCACCACTCGCAAGACTGTTCTGTGCCGTCACTGCCCATGTCCTGCGTGCAGGAGAAGCCACCTGCACCCAGAGACGGTGGCCAGCCTCACAGCCAGACCAAGCTGGCCAAAAAGAGGGAAGAAAAGAGCCAGGAGCTTGGAAGGTTGTGTCTGATGCAACCAATTTCTGTGTCAATGAAGCCCAGAAGTCTCCTGAGGGAGAAGGCGGTGGGATGTGGATGAGACATCAGCACTCTGAAGGGATTGTCCCGAAGGGCTCAACCTCGTTAAACTTCAAACATGGGGCTGTGGGAAGCCCTGGCTCCATCGGAACAAGTGACAGCAGCTGTGGTTGTGGAGGTCAGGAGCTCTCAGCCCATCCTTCCTACAGGACCAGGCGGTGCAGCTCTGGTGCATCGCTGTCACAACAAGCCCCGTGGGCTGGCACTGAGCTACCCTGAAGGTCAGGAGGAGTCTGGAGGTGGGTTAACACAGGGCTTACGATGAAGACTTTGATTAAGAGGAGAAAGGGGCGAGAAAGCACCTGCGGAGCAGTGCTGGACCCCAGCACCAAGAGCCTCAAAGCCCTGCGGTGCAAAGGGAAACATGCCAAGCGTTTTGCCCGTTGGGTTTCAAAGCTCTTTCTGCTGTCATCTGGGTGTTGCTCTCCTCCAAGCACATGATGGAGAGAGGAAATGAGTGCGAGAAATGAGATACTGTTGGTTTAATTTGCTGCATTCATCACGGGAGCAAGAAAACTAACCCTCGCCACAGCGCCGGCTGCATGATGTGAAGTTGATTAGCACCAGAGGCATTTGCATTTGGCCAGTGAGACACAGATAAAGCTCTTCTTAACCTGACCTTTCTGGGAAAGCTCTGGCCTAAACAGCACTGCTCAGTGCAGCGCTCCCTTGCTGCTCCAGCCAGCCCAGAGCATCACCCTTGCACCCCAGAGCCCTCCCCTGCTCCCCTCTGCTTGGGCTTTTGCTGCGCCCAGCCCAGCTCTGAGCTGCTGGCTCCAGCTTTGCACCCCGTTTCTCCACCCTTTTACCTCCCAGCATCTCCACTGCTTTTCCCAGGCTTGAACTGATGGGCTCCTCCCATGGAGATGGTGGGGAAACTGGATGACACTGGTTGCACTAAGGGCTGAGCACGCTCCATCCCCAGCGAGATCAGTTTTCCCTGGTGAATTCACTGTCCAGTGATGATGGGGGAGGTTGCCTAGAGATGGAGAGGGGTAGACAAGCCCATCCCAGTGCCCCAGTACTTCTTTAGCTGTGGAAGGTGGCAAAGCCAAGCCGTGTGTCGACCCCTGATCAGAGGTTTACAGATGTTTGCTGTCTCACCAAACACCCCCAAAGTCCTCCTTGGGGTGACCCAGAGGATTATTTAGGGCCACGTCCTGGGAGCACTTGGGGCTGAGCCAGGAGAGCAAAGGCAGGACTAGACAGATTTAGTGGGGTCCAGTGCCCGCACCCACAGCTGGGTTCCCCCACCGCAGGCACAGGAGCTGCAGGAAGTAACTCACAGCTAATTAGAGCCAGTGCAGGGGGCTCGAGGAGCCTCCTTGTGCAAATATTTATTCAAGTCATTAAAAGGGCCTTTGCGAGGCACAAAGCAAACGATGCTTCTGCAGCCACTGATGGTCCTGACGGGACCACGGCACCGCAGACCCATCCGTCAGCGCCCCAGCTCAGCCTCTGACACAGCCCACATGTCTTCTGGGCATCTTTGGGGCAGGACTGGCGAGGCTCAGACAGCGAGTTCCTCTGCTGCCAGAGGTCGAGCCAACCCTCCCGTCCTTCCCAAGGCATCACATTTACCCTGGGTGACTTCACCAGAGAGGCTTTGGCACCGCAGCCTCGCTCTTGTCTTTTTTCAAGTCCCTTGCTCCAGCATGAGGAGACACCTGGCAGAACCGTTCCGCCTGGAAATCCATCCTTGGATTGTTTTATCTCTATTAGCCCTCAAAGCAGATGACAGGGGAGCATGAACATAGACAGCGTGGGATGAGACATTCACCCAGCTGCTAGTTCAAAGGCATGTCATCATTTATAACACTCCCAGCTATTCCAACTCTCCAGGCTTGTTCTCAGTTAAAAGAAAAAGCAAAGCAAACCAGCTCCGGTTCTGGCTATTTAGCGTTCAGGGAGATGCTCTGTGTGTTGGCTGGTGCCTTTGCTCTCAGGGTATCCGATTCCCCATCTCCATGGGGCACTTCCCTTCCAGAGCAGCACTGCCAAGTTGTGCTGGAACCACTCAGCATCCCACCAGCGGCAGCCAAAGGGAGAGATGGAGATGACCTTGGCTTGGATCAGCAGTAGTGCAGCCAGCAGGTCTGGGGACTTCATTCTCCCCCTGTACTGGGCACTGGGGAGGTCTCCCCTCAAGTGCTGGGGCTCTCACTTCAAGAAAGAGATTGAGGGGCTACAGCAGGTCCAGAGGAGCAATGAGGCTGGGGAAGGGACTGGAGGGAAAGGCTGATGGGGAAGGGGTTGAGGGGGCTGTTTGGGTTTAGCCTGGAGGAGACTCAGGGGGGACCTTCTCCCTCTCTCCAAGTCCCTGAAGGGAGGTTGTAGTCAGGTGGGGGTCAGGCTCTTCTCCCAGGAAACCAGCCTGAAGCTGCACCAGGGGAGGTTTAGGTTGGATGTTGGGAAGCCCTTCCTCACAGAAAGGGGGATCAGAGCCTGCAGTGGACTACTCAGGGCAGTGGTGGAGTCCCCATCCCTGGAGGTGTTGAGTGACAGCCTGGCTGTGGCCCTTAGTGCCCTGGTGTGGCTGATGTTAGGCGCTGGGCTGGCTGAGCTCAGAGGGCTTCTCCAGCCTCAATCATTCCAGGATTGTGACCTCTTTAGGTAGAAGCCTGGCTCTGCCTGCACCCTGCATGTCCCTTCTGGCAGCACTTTAGCCCTGCTGTGCTCCACATACTCCTGTCATTGACAAATGAACCATCATTTCCTTGCACTGGGAAAGGGTTCAACACCAGTATTGACTCAATCTGCTCAAAAGACTTCTAGCTCCATTGAGCTGGTGATCCCACAGGGCCAGCCCATGGGAACCTCAGTGAGATGGGCTTGAGAGAAACCCCCCATCTGAGCCTCAACCAGCACCCAAGAACCACAGCACGAGCAGAGAAGAATCTGCTCTGCCCACGCTTCAGTGTCACAGCCTGCAGGTGACATCCAGCCTCACCATCCTCCTTTGGCACCTCTGCTCCCTCAGACACATTCCCCACTCCCAGGTGCACCCCATACTCACTCCTCCCAGGACCTGCAGCAGGGAACAGGAGTCCTGCACAGAGCTGCAAGTGGTGTCCACACATTTCCCACCTGAGCCCCTGCAGAGATCCTGGTGGGTCTGTGCAGCCTGACCAGGACTCCTGCAGCCCACAGCAGCAGCCACGGGATGCTCAGAGAAGAATCCTCCACTAGGCACTGCCACCCCCAAAAAAAACCCCTCTTCTGCTCCGAAAAAGGGCAGCAAAGAGGAGTTTGAACAAGGCCCTTGGAATTAGCAGACTCTCTGCAAATCGCTCGGGCGCGTTTCCAGCCTCTCGCTAAGAGACGCAGAACCCGCCTGTCCCCGGAGACTGCAAATGGTCTGATCCAAATTCCACTGAAGTCCACGGCAAGGCTCATTACCTCTGTCTGGCATTAGCTCTGGCTCTTTGCTCACGATAGCTCCGGGCTACAGCTCCCTCTCCGAGGAGCCCCGATGGAATTCGCTGGGGAAAGGATCACTCCCATCACATCTCCACACTGGGGAAAGCCCCAGACCCCTTCCCCACCCAGCGTGGACAGGTCAGTGCTGGTCAAGCCGTTCAGGCTAGGTCCAACAGAGGGCAACAATATCACACAAAGCTCTTCATTAAGCTAATTGCCAACAGCCAGGTCAACAATCACTGCCCACCCTCCTCCAGGGCTGGATTTACACCTTCCCTCCCGCCCCGTTTCACTGGCAGGGCTGTGGGTGTAGAGATGGTCGGGATGGATGGCTCCAAAGCCTCTGAGGTTTGGTGCCTCCAGCCACCAGTGCTGGTTTATCCCTTGATGTGGGACCCTGCATGGAGCCATCCATCCTCTCTCCTTGGTCCCACTACACCTCAGCCCCCACCCAGAGCTCTGCCCCACACCCTGCCAGCCCCTGTCTTTCCCTTCCCACCTGCAGCTGGTGACAGCAAGGACAAGAGGCATCGCGTGTAGAACCACAACCTTCTGCAGGGCTGTTCTGCACAGAGACACCTTCTACGGCAGAAACATTTGTTTAATTAACACTCCTCCTCGCCAGAGGTCTGCCCACAACCCCCAGCACTGCACAGAGAGAGCAGCTTTCCCCCACTGCAACCCAGTTCTGAGTCCTCAGGAGCAGAGCTGGGGATGCTTCATCCCCTCAACCCCCTTGCACTGTGCTTGCTGCAGCCTCCCCAGCCCCACTCTGCATCCAGGCTCATCATCCTAACAAGTCTGTGCCATGGCACTGCTCTTGGGGAGCTCATCCCAGGAGCACCCGTGGGGTGCTGGCACCACCACAGAGCAGCTCTGCTGCACAGTGCAAGGGCTGGATTGCAGCAGGCCTGGAAGAACAGGGACTTTCTGGAGAGGAAACCAGTACAGAGAGCAGAGGTCTGAGGTGTCTCCTGTCAGCTGAGCTGCAGGAATCGCCAGTGCGCTCGTCTGGAGGAATGAATTAGTGTAATGACTGTTGTGGGAGGTGAAGCTAATATTTCACTCTGCACCCACGGCAGGCGGGGAGCCTGCAGACAGCCAGGCACTGCAACTGCCCATCCGGGCTAGCGTGACTACGCAACCGCCACTTATGGCTCTTGTGACAGGAGGGTGGAAGTAGAGCTGTAGACAGCTTCAGGGAGGTGGGATTTCACCCTCACTCCCACCTGGGAGCCCAGAGAGGATTCCCACCGGCATCAGCAAAGTCAAGGTTTTACCTTTCCCATCGCCAGGTTTAGCTCATCCCTCTCGCGGTGGGTGACGCCGTGGGCGGCAGCCCCGTCTGTCAGCGTGTTCCACACCGCATGTCTCCTGTCATCGGAAACACGCTGTGCCCGAGGAACCTGCTGGAAGTAGCAGAGATGAGAGGGAGCTGGGACTTCACTTGGGCTGGCAGCAGAGCCCCAGCATCCCTCGTGGCTTCCATTGAAGCATGTGGCTCATGTCAGAGCTTGGATAGCCCAGATCCCACATTCCTGCTGTATCCTACGTCATCCCCCTACCTACAGCACATCAACTCCCTGCCAAAACCGCTCACCAGCTTGGAAGGTCCTTGCGAGGGGCCATCAAGGCTCCATCCCAGCACCAAGCAAGCTGAGCCAACAATGGCAGAACTCAGCAACTCCAGAGAGAAAATGCTGGACCCAAGCCACAGGGTTGAGCTCCTCAGGGACTGATTCATCTCCAAATTTGGGGGCCCAAGAGGAAAAGCTCCATTCAACCCTGAAACCAGCAGCTGAGGCAAGCTGGGAGCTGCGGTTTGACCAAAGACATTCCTCCCCCCAGCAGCTGCCGAGCCCTGTTCAAAGCCTTCAAGCCAAAGGCTTGGCCGAGAGCCTGGAGGACAAGCTCATCCCTCGCTGGATGCGTGTTTGTTTTCATCTACACTTACACGGTGTGATCAAAGCAGCTGCGCTGAGGTTGGAGCAGATTTACTCTGGGCAGAGCTCTGGGGCATTTGGCTGTAGAGTTTTGCCCCATCTCCCTTTCCCCAGGGGGGTTTTCTGAGCTGTTTGAAGGTTTGCTGCAGCCCACCACAATCCAGTGCTCACTGCCCCTCACCTCCACGTGCCTCCAGGGAGCAGCCTCCTGGCAGAATATCCCAGAACGAGCTCCCAGGGCTCGTTTCTTTGCTGCCTACATGCCAAGAGCACTCACATCCCTGCACAGGCTGAAACCAGGAGCAAACCCACCTTACGGGATGCAGACCTGGGCACCTGTGTGGAGACGCTCACGTCCTCCCTTCAGGCTGGAGGAGTTAGGAGCTTGGCTTTCATGGCAGTGAGGATGTGGATGCCCCTTCAGCAGAGCTGGCACAGACCTGCCCTGCAGCAGGGGAGCCTTTCTCTGATCCCTCGTATCTCACACAGCCACGTGCTCCCCTACAGAGTGAAGCAAAACACTCCCATACAGCGATGCAGGACACCAGCCCACCCCAGATGACAAAACCCACCTCTGTGGGAAGGTAGGAGCTGCCTGAAGACACAACACAGGAGCCAACCCTGTATGGAACCTACCTGAGCCCCAAAGACCTCGAAGCCACGAATCACCCCACAGTGCTCCACCACGAGCGGCGGGTGACATCCGCCCACCACAGCCTCGGTTACGCCAGGTCCACCGGAGCGACCTCCTTGGCACCAAAATTATTAGGGCTGAAATTTGGGGGAGGCACTTTAAAGAACAGATGGTTGTGCTTTAGTATCGCAACACACTGCCAGTTAATTAATGCTAGCTGTAATTAAACTTTACACAAATTGGCTGTCAGCTATGCTAAAGGGAATCATTTCTCTCAAATGCCACCTTGAATCGCTGAGTTGAGAGACTTTTCTACAACGTAATTAAAAGCCAGGAGGCTGGCGTGGAAGGGGTGGGTGGCAGAGGAGGGAGTAGCCAAAGCTGGAGGCTGGGAAGCAGCTGGAGATGCCCACCTTGCAGGAGAGCAGCTCCTCTCCTTCCACCTGGAGATGCCCACCTTGCAGGAGAGCAGCTCCTCTCTCCTCTGATCTGGAGATACCCATCTTGCAGGAGAGCTGCTCCTCTCCTTCCACCTGGAGATGCCCACCTTGCAGGAGAGCAGCTCCTCTCTCCTCTGATCTGGAGATGCCCACCTTGCAGGAGAGCAGCTCCTCTCCTTCCACCTGGAGATGCCCACCTTGCAGGAGAGCTGCTCCTCTCCTTTGATCTAGGGCACCCCAAGGGCTCTGCTCAGCTTTTAGCCCCAGCAGTGTGCAAAGACTTTAGCCCCAAACCAAACTTTTGCCTCTTGGAAGAAGAGAAGTTCAAGCTCAAGGAGGCCAAGGAGCAGCAGTAGGACCACACTGGAACCATTGGGTCAGGAGCTGGCTCAGTGAAGTCCTTCTGCTTGGGAGGAGGGGGGGGGAAGAAAAAAAGCAGAAAACAAGATGTGTTTGCAAGGAGAGGGCTGGTTTTGACAGTCCTCTGCTGAAGAGAAGGGAGTCTGTCAAAACAGCCATGTTGACATTTTCCAACGAGTTGTGTTTTATTCCCAGCGATGCTTTGGAAACTCTCACTCATCCCTGCACTCTGCCAGTGCTCGTGGAGCTGGGAGGTGACTCATGCAAAGCACCATGACCAAGCCAGGCAGGCACACGCTTGGGGTGGGGAGGAAACCAGGAGTATTAGGTCTCATTTACCCCCAATTAGCACCACTCTTGGCTGGAAACCAGAACAGAGAAGTAGACAACAAATGGCTTAGCACCAGAGAGATGGGTGGTGGCCGACTGAGGCTGTCAGACACAGACACACACACACAGAGGACACATCACGGGCTACCTGAGCGCTGTGGTAGAGCCATCTCTAGGAGGTCCCTGTGATAGAGCCATCTCTAGGAGTTCCAGGGTCAGGATGAGCAGATGATGCTGGACACACAGCAACACAAGATCCATGGAGAAAGCAGAGCTAGAGGGAAATACACCCTCACCATAGCCCATCCTGGGCTTAAATAGCCCCCTGGTGAGTGGGTGGGTGCCCCAGGTGAGGCCACTCAGGGTAATTAGTGCTCTCAGGATCCACAAACTCAAACCACCGCCTTAAGGAAGAGCCCAGTAACTCCCATGAGACTGAATGACTCCAGTCTTCGAGGTTATTTAATAGAATCAGAGAACTGTCTAGGTTGGAAGGGGTCTCCCGAGATCATCTAGTCTCTGCAGGCAGAGCAGATCACACAGGCACAGAATCATTAAGAGAGAGACTTACAAGACACTGGCTGCACTTTCTGGTCCTGTAGCCACCTGTGGTCCTGCCCAGGTGCTGTGGATGGTGCTTGAGCACCCCAATCCCACGTGGGACCAGGGTGATGGCCCCACAGCCAGCTCCCAGGCAGCTCGTGTCCCCTGAGGCTCTGTCTCCAGCAGCCCAAGGTGTTCCTGATGCTCCTGTCTGGTGAGCTCAGGGGTAATTGATAGCCCAGATGTTTTCCACTCCACGATACAGAGAGGACTGACAATCCCGGTGGTTCCTGCCAGGCTGACATGTGGAAAATTCCCTCCTGATCCCAAAGCTGTTAATCAGATCAAGCGCTCTGGGGACACTTGGTGGGCGAGCACCTCTCAGGGAGGTGTCTCCACAGCCCCAGCGTCGCCCGTCCTGCATCCCACCTCCGTTGGGGCACCTGGGAGCACAGCTGGCCAGATGTGAGCCTGAGAAAGCTCCTCCGCTCCTGCAGACAGTGGGGTGAGGCTCGGGGTAAGTTACAGCCACTGCCTCACCGCAGAGCTCCAAGTGTTAGGAACATCTCGAGGGCCTTTTCTCGGAGGGCAGGAGCGGGAGGGATTTATGAATGAAGGTCAGGAAGGGCCACCGCGACTCTCTCCTCTGCTCCTCCCAAATGCACACGCTGCAGCTCTGTCTCTCCCCTCCAGGCGCTGAATTAAAGCCTCTGCTTTGTAGCAACACCAAATCTCATCTCGGAGGCTCTGAGCAACAGTAAATCCCTGGTCCCCTGCTCTCCGTCAGCCTTCGCTGCCCTGCAGAGTGTCCTCCTCCAAGGTTGCCTTCAGCCTCCAGCAGTTAGGGCTTCTCCAGCCTTTTCCTTGACGGGCTGCAGTCTCTGTTTGCAGCACTGAGGACTCCAGTCCCTCTGCACCAGCCCTCCTCGACCTCCCCTGAGCCTCCCACCCCATCGCTCCCACCAGCATCTTTAGCTCTGTGGGCTGGGCAGATCAGCTCAGCCCTGTTCCCCCCTCCACACGGTGCCACAAGAGCTCCTTGGCTTCGCTTTCCTTTGCTTCTGTTTTTTTAAAGCTCAATCAAGGATCACATCGACTTCTCCTTCCTCCACGGCTCTGTGCTGGGAGCTCATGATGAGGGAGTTACGCACCCATGACCCCAGAATCCTTTTCTGAGTCACTGCTGCTGCAGGCTCTGCTCTCCCGTCCCCTTTGTTGCCACCCGAGCTACAGTGGCCACCGACAGAGCTACAAAGCCCCGGGTATTTTACACTTCAAGAGGGTCTTTTATTCCCCCCAAAGCACCACAGCTGAGCAGTACCTGGAGTCTCCAGCACAGACCGAAGGGAGGGATGCTGCTCACGGCTGTGCGGTACCAAGGCAGGGATGAAGAGGCTGGAGGTGGCTGTTGGAGCCTGGGCCAACACAGTGTCTGGTCTGTCTGTCTGAGCCTGCTGCAGGAGGGACCCCAGCCCAAAGAGCAGGAGGGTCCCCAAGTCTTTTCTCCACCAAAAGGGACCCAGAGCTTCCAAAAGGGGCTGTCAGAAGGCTGGGCAAAAGCTTTTCAACAGGGCAGGGAACAGTAGGACGAGGGATGATGGTTTGAAGCTGGAAAAGGGCAGATTGAGGTCAGACATTGGGGAAAAGTCTTCAGTCGGAGGGTGGGGGATCCCTGGAACAGGCTGCCCAGAGGGGTGATGGAGGCTCCAGCCCTGGAGCCATTCAAGGTCAGGCTGGCTGGGGCTCTGGGCAACCTGGTCTGGTGAGTGATGGCCCAGCTTGTTGTAGGGGGGTTGGACTGGATGTCCTTTGAGGTCTCTTCCAGTTCTGTGATTCTTTATGAAGCTTCTTTCCTTCTGTCCTTTAGTGGAGCCCCAACTCCTGGCTCTGTGCGACAGACTGTTTGCCCAGCCTTGGCTGCCTTGTCCCCAGTCCAAGAGCAACTCAGCCCAATGCAGAGCTCAGGGGAACTGTTTGGTGGCCTCCCTTTTCCTTCTGCAGCCAGACTGGGATGTGCAGCTTGTTTCAGGCGCTTGATCAAGGAGCTCCCCTGGGCTCAGAGGATGGCTGCAGCCATCCTGTCCCCCATCAAGGCTGGAGGAAGGGGACAGGGTTGCCAAGTGATGGGCAAGGTCTGGCACACAGGAGAGGTTCTGCACCTCACCCTGCTCCAACAGGACCCACAGGAGCTCGGTCGTGGCTAAAGATTCACCCAAGCCCATCTCACCCAGGACGTGGGACTACTTCTTGCTCCTCTAAGCAAAGAGGATGGGATTCAGCTTAAACAGAGAAGCAGTGGCTGGGAGAGCACCGGGCAGGCAGTGCAGGGGTCTGGCTGGCTCCTTCCCCTGCCTGAAAGTCAACCAGAACCAGCCCTAAAGGGAGGCAGAGAGCTCAGCTCCAGCACCACAACAGCAGGAGCTGCCTTCCCACACCTCCTCCACTGCAATTAAGGAAGAACAGGTTTTCCTCCTTGGCTTCATCCTTCCACCTCCAGCTCCTTCCTGTGCTGCTGCTCTGCCTCTCCCTTCACACGAGGAGATGCTGCCCAGGACCATCAGTGTGCAATCAGGTGTTCATGTGTGTGTGTGCACAGCGGTGTTCACACCTGTGTGTGCGCACGAGGGTGGTCCTCCGTGTGTGTCCAGTTCTGGGCCCCTCGGTTCAAGAGGGGTGTGGAGCTGCTGGAGGGAGGCCAGCACAGAGCAACGAGGGTGATGAAGGAAGTGGAGCATCCCCCTTATGGGGAAAGGCTGAGGGAGCTGGGGCTCTTGAGCTTGGAGAAGACTGAGGGGTGACCTCATAAATGTCGATAAAGATGGGAAGGGTGGGTTTCAGGAGGATGGAGCCAGGCTCTGCTCAGGGGCACCCAATGATAGGACAAGGGGCAATGGGTGTGAGCTGGAACTGAGGAGGTTCCACATCAATATGAGAACGACCTTCTTCCCAGTGAGGGTGACAGAGCCCTGGCAGGGGCTGCCCAGGAGGGTTGTGGAGTCTCCTTCTCTGGAGA
>JAOXOE010000866.1:3727840-3760653 GCA_028565055.1 Phoeniculus purpureus
CCCTGAAGGTGTTTAAGGCCAGGCTGGATGAGGCTCTGGCCAGCCTGATCTAGGGTGGGGTGTCCCTGCCCATGGCAAGGGGGTTGGAAATGGAGGATCCCATGGTCCCTTCCAGCCCTGACTGATTCTATGATCCTATAGTGACTTACGGTGGGGAAGGTCTTTTCGTCTTAAAGGCTGTGTTGCAGGTGCTTAGAACTTCTAGAAAACTATATGGATGTGTTCCCGTGTGACTTGGTCCGGGTGATCCTGCTGTGACAGGGGGTTTGGGCTAGATGATCTTTCATGGTCCCTTCCGATCCCTAATGGTTCTATGATTCTGTGATTCTGGGTGTGCCGCTTCCACTGTTTCCAAAGAGTCGCTATCAAATCCAAGTTATCCATGAATTTCTGGCTCACATGGTAGAACACGATTCCCTGCCCACACTGTAGGTCAAAACTGAAACATAAGTAGCTCACATGGCATCGATGAAGACGCAGTAGTGATTAGGATGTTGACTCCTGAGGTTGCTCTGGACCATCCAGGTGAAGTTTGCAGGCTGCAGTAGGCTAGTAGAGCATTTCTAATCACAGCCCGTGTGGTGTAGGTATGTGCAAGGCTGCAGGTTTGCCTAGGCTCATCCACCAGCTGTCATGTGAAGTGATCCCTGCTTTCACTATCATCCCTGCTTCACTGGAGGCTGTGGTCTGAGCAGAGCTGCCTGCGAGAGGAGGGAAGCGTGCATGCAGATGCCGTCAGGAATGTTCTCAAAACTCACCACACTGCTCTGTTTGCTTCTTCTTGTGAGCTCTGGAAGAGACTCCAGAGAACTGCTGCCTGTTCATTCACTGAACTCCAAAGAGGTTACGGCGCACGCAGAGAACCTGCGACGTGCACGCGTGTGTCCCCAGCACAACGCTGGCGGCTAACTGAAAACAGGGAAGGTCAACATTTTTCTGCACAGAAAATGTTAGTGTCAAGGTGAAGCATCGCACCCAGAAGTATTTGTGGCAGCTGCAGTTACATAAACAGAAAAGAACTTGCGGTTGCAGCGAAGACGGCTGGTATGAACTGGGAAGTGTTCACTGTGCGAGCAGAGTAACTAGTGTTTCCACAAGGCCAACTCAGGAGCAATAACCTGGGTTGCACAATGACCCGCTGCAGGACTTCACCTCATATTCACCCCAACTGCAAGTAGCTGTTCTCATTGCTCCTGTTGAACCTTGTCCAGCTTCAGTCTTTGTTGCCTTTATTTCTCTTAAGGTACTTGCATGTGGCTCACTAGTCATTTGCTCCTTTTCCAAAACTCAAAGGGTTATTTGCAGCAGTGAAGAATTACTTTGGCAATAAATTTATGTCCCATCAAGAATGACTTTTGCCCTGGCTGGGCAGAATCATGTGGCCTGTGAAGGACCAAGGGTCTAAAGTTAAAATTGACGGAGGAGTGTAGTAGTCTGGTGGCCACGGATTAGCAGCCCTGAAGCTAATTCCTATTTCTACTGCTTGACCTGTTTCATTATTTGACTTTGTCATGTCTGGCTCCTCCACCTCAGTGTATCTTTTTAGCCTGTAAATCCTTCAGGGTAGTGATTATCTCTTTAATGTCTACATGACCTGCTGCAGAGGAGCATGACCTGTCAGTGGTTCTGCAGGAAGGAGTATGAACCAGAATAATTAGCAAATCAAGTCATGGAAGGCTCTTCAGAGGTTATCTTGTTCATGTATCTTGCTTTGAGGTAGGACTGACTTCTTCTGACCCCCACTGGCAAGTAAGAGTGGCTATCTGCCTTCTTCCTAAAACCCTCCAGTGAGAGACGTCACATCTCCAGCAGGCAGTGAATTCCATCTGTTCCTCTTCTTCTCATTTGAAAAGAGTTTCCTACTGTCCAACAAAAGCATTTTTCATGTTAGTACAGCCCACAGCCTCCTGACCTGTCCCTAGTGGGGAGAACAATTTATTCCCTTTCTCTGGGCCAATACCCTACATTAAAAGCCTGTGGCAAAGGATTTGGAACTAGACCATCCTTCCTCCTTGCTTCCCCCCAAAGATGAAGCCTTGTTCTTCACACTTCCATCTTCAAGAGGCAACACTGTTAGACACAGCCTAGCACAACCAGCTCAGCAAAGATCACGAAAGCTACAGCAGCTGGAAGCCAGCCGTGATTTACAGCCGGAGCCGTTCCTAGCGGTTGCCGTGTGCTGTGCTGTTACGCAGAGCAGAAGATGTGGATTTATGTCTTCTCTGCAGAGAACAAGTGCAGTCATAGCATGCCTCCGCTTTCCCGCTGCTCAGATAACTGCTGTAACAAGAGCCGCTATTTACAAGCAACACACAGCCCTATTGCTCAGTTTCCAATGGATTTATGCCTGGAGATTGAACAACTCTGTGGACTCTCAGGTGACGAACAACGGGCGTATTTACACTCTGCAGGTCTTCCTTGGAGGGTACTTTGCCTCCATCTGGCTGCCTCTTTGCACAACATTTAAATTCATGGAAGGATTTTGAGGTTTCCTCCTCCTTAGCAGGTCAGATTGACTTAGGGAATAAAGAGAAAGATCTTCCCAGCTCACCTAGGCAGACACTCACCTGCTATGGTCTTACATCCTCACACCACCACAGTCATGCTTTGATATCAGCACAGGAGACAAAGGTCTTTCTCACTGCTGATCTTGTCACAGAATCACAGAACAGTTAGGAGTGAAAGAGAGCTTGAAAGATCATCCAGTGCAATCCCCCTGCCACAGCAGGGTGCGCTAGATCCAGTCACACAGGAACGTGGCCAGGCAGATCTTAAATGTCTCCAGAGGAGGACACACCACAACCCCCCTGGGCAGCCCCTTACCACTCTGTCAGGGAAGAAATTTCTCCTGATGTCCAACCTAACCCTCTCCTGACACCAGTTGAGGCCATTTCCTCCTTTATCCCCCAGAGGAGTGGGGGAGGAGACATAGAGATGGAATGTCGGAGAGCCATGAAGATGATGAAGGAAGTAGAACACCTCCCTTACAAGGAAAGGCTGAGGGAGCTGGGTAATTTTAGCCTGGAGAAGAGGAGACTGAGAGGTGACCTCATTAATGTCTATGACTATGTGAAGGGTAGGTGTCAGGAGGATGAAGCCAGGATCTTTTCAGTGTCATCTAATGATAGAACAAGGGCCAATGGGTGTGAGCTGGAACATAGGAGGTTCCGTATAAATATCAGAAGGAACTTTCTCACAGTGAGTGTGACAGAGCACTGGAACAGGCTGCCCAGGGGGGTTGTGGAGTCTCCCTCTCTGGAGACATTTAAAACCCACCTGGATGTGTTCCTGTGTGACTTGGTCTAGGTGATCCTGCTGTGGCCAAGGGATTGGACTGGGTGATCTTTTGAGGTCTCTTCCAATCCTTAATGACTGGATCTAGGAGATCCTGCTGTGTCAGGGGGATTGGACTGGATGATCTTTGGAGGTCTCTTCCAATCCCTAATGATTCTGTGATCACCTAGACCAAGTTGCACAAGAACATGTCCAGGTGGATTTTAAACCTCTCTAGCCCCACGCCCTCTCCCTGGCACCATCTCTTACTGCCCTCTTCTCCCCCTTCCCTCCCCAATTCCTCTTTCCTTCCAGACCGTCTTCTTCTCTCTGAGAAAGAGGGATCAAAAAAAAAATCCAAAGAAGAAAACATGCCCTGAAGGAAACACGAAAATAATCCACAGTCTTCCTCACACCACAGCACTGAGCATCATCCTGAGCAACCCAGCAGCTAAGGAGTCCCAGGGCAGGTCAGCATCTCTAAAGCTACGAGACATTAACTCTTGATGGATGGAGTTAAATCCCATAACTTAATTATATATATATATACACACTTCTATTTTTATACACTTTTTATATACATGCTTTATATTAGTCTACGTAGTGCATACACATTTTTATATACACACTTCATACAGAGCAATAAACCATACAGACTAACACGTTACCTTTCATACCTTATATTTATCACAGAATCACAGGGTTAGGGGTTGGAAGGGATCTCCAAAGATCATTGAGTCACAGAACCAGCAAACATTAGGGATTGGAAGGGACTTTGAAAGATCATCCAGTCCAAACCCCCTGTCAGAGCAGGATCAAAACTGTTTGGGGAGAGGCTGCGGGAGCTGGAGCTCTTGAGCTTGGAGAAGAGGAGACTGAGGTCCCTTCCAATCCCTAATGACTGGATCTAGGGGATCCTGCTCTGGCAGAGGGATTGGGCTGGATGATCTTTGGAGGTCCCTTCCAATGCTCTGTGATATATTTAATGTCTATATTTTATATCACACATACTATATTTAAATACTGAGTCTTTTACTTCATACTAGGTAAAAGCTCAAAGAAATCGGCTGACTACAAGAGCTTGATGCACCCTACACTCACTCCCACCCTCAGGCTGCTGCAGGGTGGTGCTGGGCAAACTGCAGGAAGGACCTTCCTTCTATGGGCTGGCAACACAACAGGAAAATCCACCCCGAAGAACCACCCACAAAACTCTCCCAGCAAAGCACCACTGTTGGCTGCCCGCATTTATCCATCAGCTCCCAAGGCAGCCACCAGGGAGCTGGGAAAGTTGTGGGGATCCCCTCAACGCTTCATGAGTTTGAAGTGCAGACAATTGATTTCCATCGCCAGCCAGGGACAGGAAAAGAAGAAGGGGGGGGGGGGGTAAGAAAAGAGCTCTTCACCATTCATTAATTCTCTCTCCAATTCATTCATCCAATTAGGCAGCTGCAGCGGTGCGGTGTGATTTAGATACCCGGTGACACACCATGACTGTGGATGGTTCTTGATACAAGGAGAACAGGAACAGAATAAATCCCAGGCTACGAGGTCTTCTAAACCTCATTTCCTTCCAGTTATGAACCAGGAAATCACCCGGAGAAATCATGAGAGATTCAGACACATTTAGGCTGAGCAGCGAGGAGCGGAGCAGATTCTCTGCTGATCAGGAGCAGGAGGTTGAGCCTCAGCTCTTGGCTGTGAAACTGGAGGAATTTTTCCTTGACAGAATGTCCCAGCATTTACCACTGATGAACCTGAAAGAGCCTTGGGGGTCCATCCAGGACAGCATGTCCTACAGCATCACCAGCCTTCTCAGCTGGAGGTTCACTGCCAACCTCAGCATCAGCTGAGCAGACATTCAGGCTCAGGCTTGATGGGGCTCTGGGCAGTCTGGGCTAGTTAGAGATCATAGACTGGCCTGGGTTGGAAGGGACCTCCAAAGGGCAGCTAGTCCAATCCCCATGCAGGGAGCAGGGACAGCCTCAACCAGATCAGGTTGCCCAGAGCCTTGTCCAGACTCCCCTTGAAGATCTCCAGGGATGGAGCCTCAACTCCCTCCCTGGGCAGCCTGCTCCAGTGTTCAACCCCCATCCTGCTAAAGAGCTTCTTCCTAACAGTCCAGTTCAGTCTGCCCTTCTCTAATGTGAAACCATCACCCCATAAACAGCCCCTCTGCAGCCTTCTTGTCGCCCCCTTCAGGGACTGGAAGGTCACTACCTGGTGCCCACCAGAGCCTTCTCTTCTCCAGCTGGACATCCCCAGCTCCCTCAGCCTGTCCTTGTAGCAGAGTGGGTCCAGCTCCCTGATAACTTTTGTGCCTTCCTCTGGACCGCTCCATCAGGTCCCTGTCCTTCCTGCATTGAGGGCTCCAGAGCTGGACACTGGACTCCAGGAGACATCTCACTAGACCATAGCAGAGGGGCAGAACCCCCTCTCTCAATCTCTGACCACCCTTCTTGGGATGCAGTTGCCCTTCCAGACTGCAAGAGCTCGATGTGTGCTCCCATCCCAGCTCACTGCAAAGGGGGTTGGTCTAGGTGACCTTTGGAGGTCCCATCCAACCCATCCCACTCTATGGTTCTATCATCTCTATCAGCAGGGAGAGGTCCTGGCCAGGACAACTGCCGAAGCCACGACGTGGGGTTTGTGCCGCAGAGGACAGGTTTAACAACGATGAACAAGGTGATTTGATGGTGTCTCTTTGCCATTAAGAGCCACTGCAGCCTGCTGACTGAGGTGGAAGTGGACGTTATGAGGGTCATAAAGCTGCGACGCGGGAGCTCTGGGGATGTTACCAGCCAGGTCTTCCCGCTCCATGGGGCTCGACCCACTTTGCAGAGGTGGAAGGCAAAGCACAGAGCGTTTTCTAAGTTTTTCAAGGTGTTTTTCAAGTTGAATAAAGTTGCAACCCTCAACAAAATTCACACTGAGGTACAAAATCACAGGACAAACGGGCACTTCCCCCCTCTGGAATCATCTTTTCCCTTGGTGACCCCACCGGGAGCAGGGACACCCCATCCATTTCACAGAATCCCATTAGAGGTTGGAAGGGACCTCAAAAGATCACCCAGTCCAATCCCCCCAACACAGCAGGATCCCCTAGATCCAGTCACACACGAACAGTCCAGGTGGGTTTTAAATGTCTCCAGAGGAGACTCCACAACCCCCCTGGGCAGCCCCTTCCAGGGCTCTATCACCCTCACTATGGAGAAATTCCTTCTCATATTGATGTGGAACCTCCTCTGGCCCTGCTTACACCCACTGCCCTTCATCCTATCACTGGGTGCCCCTGAGCAGAGCCTGGCTCCATCCTCCTGACACCCACCCTTCACATACTGATCAACATCAATGAGGTCACCCCTCAGTCTCCTCCAAGCTCAAGAGCCCCAACCCCCTCAGCCTTTCCTCAGCAGGGAGATGCTCCCTTCCCTTCATCACCTCTGTGGCTCTGCACTGGGGTCTCTCCAGCAGCTCTGTGTCCTCCTGGAACTGAGGAGCCCAGAACTGGACACAAGGTTCCATCTGTGGTCCCACCAGGGCAGAATAGAGGGGTTAGGAGAACCTCTCTCCTTTTTGCCTGTGGGATGCATCTAATCAGAGCTAAAGGAGGAAATATGGGGCTGGATGAAGTCATTCAGTCAATCACAGGTTGTGGAAGACACCTGAGGATTTCACATTCCCCTTAATGACCATGAAACCCCACAGCTGGCTGAGGGTCCTTCTCTACCTCGGGGCTACGGGAACACACAGCACAAATCACAGAGCCATAAATATTCGAGTCAGCTGGCTTCATCCTTTAAGTGAATCTGGAGATATATATAGATACGTATTTAGAGAGAGTTATAGGCAACTCATCATCATAACATGTGAGCACTTAGTGAATTTTCCAGGGTTTAGGGTGAGATCCAGAGATGCACTCTCGGTGCTGTCACTTAGGCAACGAGATGCCTAAAATAGGTGATGGGAGGCTCAAGGACACAGCTCCCAGGTGCGGTCGATACGGAGACCTTTCGCTTCCTGGCTGCAGCAAAGGACTTTGATAGAGTCATAGAATCGTCCTGGTGGGAAAGGAGCTCCAGGATCATCCAGCCCAGCCCTCATCCCAACAGCTCCCAAACCCCTAGACCGTGGCCTCAAGTGCTCTAGGTGTTTAAAACCCTTGAGGGATGGGGGCTCCACCACCTCCCTGGGCAGCCTGTTCCAGTGCCCAGCCCCTCTCCCAGGAAAGAACTTATTCCTAAGACCCAATCTAAACCTCCCCTGACACAACTTGAGGCCGTTTCCTCTCGTCCTATCACTAGTAATTTGGGAGAAGATTAGTTAGGAGTCTTGGGGCAGCACCAGATGTCCTCAGCTTCAGCCCAACGACTTGGCTCCCAAAGCCATGGTAATGGCTCATGATTTGAAGCTGGAAAAGAGAAGATCGAGGTTGGACAGGAGGAAAAAGCTCTTGAATCTGAGTGTGGGGGATCCCAGAGAGGGGTTGGAGAACCCATCCCTGGAGCCATTCAAGGTTGGGCTGGATGGAGGTTTGGTCTGCTGAGTGACCACAGAATCACAGAGCATTCGGGATTGGAAGGGACCTCAAAAGATCATCCAGTCCAACCCCCTGCCAGAGCAGGATCACCTGGACCAAGTCGCACTTCACGAGCTGGCCCTCGCCACAGGGGGCACACAGGGAGAAGAACCTGCCTTCTCAGGATGGGGGTTTGTACCTCATCTAAAAAATTAGGCTCTGGAAAGAGAGCTGCCAGATTCATGTCAACACTGTGGGTAAAAAACCGCCCCCTCTCACTTCTCCAAAAGTCTCCAGGGGAGGAAAATAATAAATCTAAAAAAAAAAAAGGAAGAAGTAAGTAAGTTTCACTGGAGCCTTTGGAAAAGGCTGTAACTGCCTTCATGGTCTGATTGCTCCTGGTTTTACAGCCCCGTTTCTCGTCACAGAACCTGCTGTGTTTTAATTGCTTCAGTGGGAGCTTCCCTCCCACATCTCCCCGGGGAAAGGGCTGAGGGACCTTCTTCCCAGTGAGGGTGACGGAGCCCTGGAAGGGGCTGCCCAGGGGGGTTGTGGAGTCTCCTTCTCTGGAGACATTTAAAACCCACCTGGATACGTTCTTGTGTGACCTGGTCTAGGTGATCCTGCTGTGGCCAAGGGATTGGACTGGATGATCTTTGGAGGTCCCTTCCTGCCCCTAATGTTCTGTGGTGCTGTGATAGAAGCTGCATCATCTGTAAACCTTTTGACAGCCGTCTCACTCCAAAGAGCGCCCACTTCTCCTCTCCAGAGCCACGTCTCTGTTTGCTCCCCTCTACAGCTGCAGCAGGAAGCCCTGCGTGAAGTTTGCTAGGGCCGGGCAGTTCTCCACCAGTTCTGCTCGCTGCCGATTCCACCTGCACCGCTCTCTTGCTCTGCCTGAACCTGGGAAGCCATTTGAACACAATCCCCTCCCTCCCCAGATTGAAAACCAACCAACTAAAGCAGAAATTCTACAAGAGGAGGCAGATAATTCTTCAAACCCAGAGCTATTATGGGCTGTAGGATGTGGCCGGGGCGGCTGCATGAGCAGGAAACGGCTGCTGGAGGTGCAGCTCTTATGAAGGAGCCTTGGATGGTGCCGCCGCTACAAGGTGGGGGAGCAGGCTCGAGCTGAAGGAGAACACTGAGCCCCAGCTGAACTTAACTCCACAAATTTCTGTCTCAGGGGTGGAAGGAAGATTGGGTTTGCTTTGGCTCCCAGCCAGCCTTGCTTCACCCCCAACCAGCTCTCCACTGCCCAACCTCTCCCACGTCCTTGGAGTTGCTCCCAGCTTATGGCATAAGCAGGAGTGAGCTCAGAGCGAGCGGCTCTGCCCACCGCGCTGGCAGCGCTGGGAGCTGGCGCTGCTCCACCCGGGGCTTGCGAGGCTTGAGCGGAGTCAGAAATGCGGATCCTCAGCGCAAGGGAACAAACCTTGAAGCCTTCTCCAGGCCACAGCGTTTGCAGAGATCTTCAGCATGACCCTGGGCTCCTCCAGGAGAGCACCCACGGACCAGAGGGTGGAGGGGACCATCTGACTGGTGAGCTACGGGCCACCTACCTGCACCCTACAGCCCAGAGCAGCCACCCCAGAGGAGCAGAGCTTTTACCCACAGCTGGAACACCAGCCTCACGTTCTGGGCTCCACGGGAGCAGAGCAAGTCAGCCCTGGCCGCGTTCAAACCCTCCTGGAGCTGTGGGACGCCAGGATTTGGGTCAGGCCCATCTGTGCTCAGTTTGTCGGCTCTTTCAGTTAACTGGCACAAACCGCCCTGCGGTGACACTTAGAACGCTTTAATTAAGAAGTCAAAGTGTCGTTGTGTAACCCAGCCTGCTCGCCAAGCTCGGCTCCTCGTCGGTCGTGGGGACCGGCACGGCCGTCCAACCCCACGGCGCTCCCGGTGCTGCCCTAACCACTGATGTCCTGCCCACCCCACAGTCTTCCGCAGTTCGACGTCACCTGCGCTTCCTAGCACCAGCCGGAGCGATGCGACCCGAGGGGCACCAACCCGCTCAGACCCGACAGCACAAGGAGACTCTGCCCTGGCTGGGCTGAAGGAACAAACCCGAAGGCAAAGTACAGCTGAAGGCTGGAAGATGAGTTGCGGGAATTGGAGTGCTTTGTGGGACACCATCCAATTCCTGCTGGACAAAATCCATCATCCCCTCGGTGCTCACCTGCCTCTGTGCCAGCAGGCACCAAAGATAGCCAGGAGCTTCAGAGACTTCCAAAGCTTTGTCCTACCAGCTCAGGGTGGACAACCTAGGTGGGGACAGGGAGAAGAAACCCCAAAAGAGTTTGTTTAGGAGCTCAGGAGTATCCAGAAAAGCCAATGGGAAGCAGCAGAACCTCTTCCCACGGCAGCCACCCAGAACCCTGTCCTCGCCCCAGGCATTCCCCAGACTTCCCTGGAGAACATCTCTGCAGCACAAGATTGCACCTCATGGGCAGCCTGAAGGAAGAGCTGTAGCATGAGCTCAGGCTCAAATCTTCTCTGCAGTTCACAGAATCATCAGGGATTGGAAGGGACCTCCAAAGATCATCCAGTCCAAACACAGAACCATAGAACATCAGGGATTGGAAGGGACCTCCAAAGATCATCCAGTCCAAACACAGAGTCACAGAACATCAGGGATTGGAAGGGACCTCCAAAGATCATCCAGTCCAAACACAGAACCGTAGAACATCAGGGATTGGAAGGGACCTCGAAAGATCATCCAGCCCAATCACAGAATCACAGAACATCAGGGATGGGAAGGGACCTCCAAAGATCGTTCAGTCCAATCCCTTGGCCACAGCAGGACCACCTAGACCAAGTCACACAGGAACACATCCAGGTGGGTCTTAAACACCTCCAGAGAAGGAGACTCCACAACCCCCCTGGGCAGCCCCTTCCAGTGCTCTGTCACCGTCACTGTGAAGAAGGTCCTTCTCATACCCCCACTCAAACGTCTGCAGAGAGTGCCTTCACCCAGGAAACACTCATCACTCAGCTCATCACCAGCGTCTGTGGGTGATTTAGGATGGGACCAGATGCCTTCATCATTTCCCAGCCCAGTCTCACGGAGAAGCCAAGCGATTCACTCAGGTTGGGGCTTTTTGGTGCAGTGCGTCACAGGGGAGAGAGAAGGACAGAAGGGAAGAGATGACGAATTCCACCCGTGATGCTCCATCATCACCATCGTCGTCGTCGTCATCCGAAGGCAGCCAGGCTCTTCCCAAGGAGCAGCCCCGTGGCTGTGACATTTGCGACGCATTAAGTTTAAACACTTTCAATAAAGACAAACCCCCACCCCGTCCCGACTCGCTTTATGATTCACGGTAGTTGCAAATAGAAGCAGTTAATGTAATTGTCCAGCTGAGACCAGCAGGCTGGGAACACGCAGCCGTGAGACGCACAACCAGGGGAGGCTGGGAGGGAGCGTGAGTGCAGGTTAAGCAAATGCATTACTTTAATAACACACCGAGACAGCCCTCGTAGTTCTAAAGAGGATAGAATAAATATTGTACCAGGAATCTACAGAATGGGAGGTTTTATCACCAGGAACTGCCCGCTTGCTATTTGCTTTCGATTTAGATTTCACAGAGGATGTGCCTGCCGTGCTGCTTAGGGATGGGGAGAGAGAGACTTGAATTGACAAACGACCTTATTTCTCTGCTGGTTTTATGAGGGAGCCTCAGTTTCTCAGAGAAGAATGATCATCACCTCTTGGCAGGCATCCTGCAGAGAGAAAGGCACCTTTTATTTCCCCCCCAAAAAGAAAAGGCATAAGGGGGACCACAACTCAGAGAGCAGGGGGTGCTTCTGCTCAGCTCTGCCTTGGAGGTTGGCCAACCTTGTTGACTTCTCCAGCTCGCAGAGGGAAGGGACCTGCTTCTCTGCAGTCGTTTTGTCCCTGAATTCACAGGATCACAGAACATTAGGGATTGGAAGGGACCTCAAAAATCATCTAGTCCAACCTCCCAACTCAAGCTGGATCATAGAATCATAGAATCTTAGAATCTTTAAGGATTGGAAGGGACCTCAAAAGATCGTCTAGTCCAACCTCCCAACTCGAGCTGGATCATAGAATCATTAGGGCTTGGAAGGGACCTCAAAAGATCATCCAGTCCAATCACAGAATCACAGAGCATTAGGGATTGGAAGGGACCTCAGAAACTCATCCAGTTCAATCACAGAATCGAAGAACACCAGGGATTGGAAGTGACCTCGAAAGATCATCTAGTCCAATCCCCCTGCCAGAGCAGGATCACCTAGACCAAGTTGCACAGGAACACATCCAGGCAGCTTTTAAACATCTCCAAAGAAGGAGACTCTTTTGTTCTAGATTTTTTACAATCCATCACAAGGGCAGTTGACATTTTTGGGTGCGTCTTAGGACCATTACCAAGCTACCTCACCTGCAATGCCTGAGTTGGCCTATTCTCAAGCTACCACTCAAGGAGGGGTTGATTGCTCTGTGGCCAATCTGCCAGTCCTGTAAGGCTGCCTTGATTATTTTAGAGTGGCATGTCCTGGAAGGCAGCTTGTGGTAGCAGAGAACATCACATGCTATCCTAGGGATAAGAACGGGGTTTATACCCATCCCTAGCCAGGGAAGAAAACTTTGACTTGTCATCTGGGGAGAAGAAGTTGTTTGCCACCACTTTTCCCTCTAGATTCCCTCCAGTACAGGAACAAATAATTTGTTCTCCCTCTCTGTAGTGATGGTTCTGCCAGGGGCAGCATAAAAGGGAAATAACAGGGTATATTGAGCCAAGAGGCAACAGTGTCTGTCCTGTGCCAGACAAACCAACCCAGTGCAATATATTAGGGGAGGGCTAGAGCCAAGAGCAGTAATTCACAGTGGCTGTGATGTACCAGGTCTCCAAAGGCTTATACAAAGCCTCCCCTTCCTCAGCTCAGCCCTCTTCTGTGAACAAAGCAAAACTTGCAGAGCTTCCATATTCCCTGTACAAAATTCATGGGGAGCATAGTTCTTGCTGTGAACATTAAGCCTCAAAGTTGGCTGAATGCAGGGTAGAGAACAAGGTCATGGCCTTTCTGCTCCCCCTCCCCAGACATTCTTGCTTGACTGAAACCATGGAGTTAAATGCTAATAAATCAGCAATCATCCATGCCCTTCTGACTAATCTTCTATTCCCCTAAATTATCTCTTCCATCTATTATTGGTGATTTTATATTTAATAATATAATTTCCTATAAATTAATAATTCATGTTCGACAAGGTAAGGCTTGGGATTCATGTGCTGTATGACTGCAGGCTCTTGCTGTGCAAGTTTCCCCCACATCTGAAAGAACTCTGCCTTAAGTAATTGTTGCCCTGGTTTTAGGATTACTGCTGGAATAAGTTAAAAAAGACAAACTAGCTCAGCCCTCTTCTGATGCACAGCAGAGAGGGCTGGAGTCCTGAGGTCTTTGTTTTCGCCTCACTGCGCTGATAGTATCTTACACAGGCAAACTGCGCTAATCCCAGGGTGGCTGGAAATCTCGCCGGGAAAGGCACTGCCTGCCATTCCTGCATAATGGAGATGGAGTATTTAGACACATGTAGACTTACATAATTTTCCTGACTAAGTGACTTCTTCTTTGATAATGTATAAAACAGATGTACCATAAACTGCTCTCCTGTTTTTGTGAAAGCCTGGGCAAGGCTATGCAAGCTGGGAATAATGATCCCTTAATAACCACAGAATCACAGAATGTCAGAGATTGGAAGGGACGTTGAAAGATCCTCTAGTCCAATCCCCCTGCCAGAGGAGGATCACCTAGACAAGTCACACAGGAACACATCCAGGCAGCTTTTAAACATCTCCAGACAAGGAGACTCCACAACCCCCCTGAACAGCCAGTTCCAGTGCTCTGTCACCCCCACTGTGAAGAAGTTCCTTCTTACATTCATATGGAACCTCCTGTGTTCCAGCAGACACCCACTGGCCCTTGTCCTATCACTAGATGACATTGAGAAGAGTCTGGCTCCATCCTCCTGACACCCCTCATATATTTATAGACATTAATGAGGTCACCCCTTAGTCTCCTCTTCTCCAAGCTAAAGAGACCCAGCTCCCTCAGCCTTTTCTCATAATAGAGATGTTCTACTCCCTTCATTTTTGTGGCTCTACACTGGACTGCTTCCAGCAGCTCTGTGTCCTTTATGAACTGAGGGGTGCAGAGCTGGACACGATGGTCCAGAGGTGGTCTCCTAGGGCAGAGTAGAGGGGGAGAAGAATCTCTCTCGATCTGCTAACCATTCCCCTTCTGATCCACCCCAGGATGCTGTTGGCCTTCTTGGCCACAAGAGCATATTGCTGGTTCATGACATTAGTTTCAGTCCCGAAACATGCTCAATCTACTAACCTTCCTATATCAAGAAGCAGGTATCTGGAAATGCATGGACCTGCTGGAAAGCAAAAGGAAATATCCTTCTACACTTTTCTACCCTCATTATTTTTGAGGAAGAGAAGCCCAGACACCTCCATAACTGAACGGCACGTCTGCACAAACCCATACCTACTATGTGATTTTCTGACTCATGACAGTGGAGTACAAAGAGTGCCTTTCAGATAAGCCAGCCTGGTTCATCTGCACAAAGAAAATAAATTTTTTAGATTGGCATTACACCTTCTGAAATCCTCAGAGCACCATCTGTTTTTAAGCAAACAATTGCAATTCATAAAGTAATATACCCACAGACCTTTATCCCCAAGTATGATGACAGAAAATAACACACTTTTCAAAATCGATGCATCCTGGAGATTCAGAATCAATGCAGATGTCCTTTTCTTTCTTTAGTGTTGTATCTAGTCCAAAATTGGATCAGATTAAATAATACTAGATTGATAGATAACACAACGCGTCTTCTATCTCAATTTGACTAAATGACATTTACCATGCTCTTAAAACAAAGCTCTTTCATTTGAACCTTTGTGTATGAAGCTTAGGATTCAACTGAATTTTTCGTCCTCTTTGTTCTGCTACTAGCTTTGATTAAATTTTTTTGGACATGCGAAAATGGGATAAGGTGACATGGAATTCACTCAGATCAAAAGCAGGGAAAGAACTGGGGAATGGCAAGTAGACAATCTCCTTTAGCCCTTTCTGCTCGTGATACATAAAAAGGCAATAGCTCCAATGTACGGAAAGCAAGGAAATCCTCTTAGTGGTAATTGTATTCATCCCTAATGAATTGGGGTGGTATCAACGTTTGATGAGACGTGTGAGCCTTCACAGTATAGATTTGATGTTCCTGGTGTGGTGATAAACTTCACTGTAAAATCCGTCCATACCATTCCATGTAAATCCAAAAAAAAAAATGTTGTGCTTTGACTGAACGTCATGGTCCTATGAATGTCATAGCCCTATCCCTAAACCTAACCCTAACTCTTAACCCTAAATTCTAAGCCGAACCCTAACTCTTAACCTAAACTTTAACCCTAACCCTAACCCCTAAACCTAACCCAACCCTAACCCTAACCCTAATGGCTAACCCTAACCCAAGCCTAACCCTAACACTAAACCCTAACCCTAAACCCTAACCCTAACCCAACCCTAACCCTAAACCCTAAACATAACGAAACACTAACCCTAAACCGAAAGGCTAAACCTAACCCTAACCATAACCCTAAACCTAACCCTAACCCTAATTGTTAAACCTAACCCATCCCTAAACCTAAACCTAAACCCTAACCCTAACCCAACCCTAACCGTAAACCCTAACCCTAACCCAAACCTAACCCTAACAGTAAACCCTAAACCTAATGAAAACCTAACCCTAAACCAAAACCCTAAATCTAATTAAAACCTAACCCTAACCCTAAAGGCTAACCCTAACCGAACCCTAACCCTAACCCTAATGGCTAACCCTAACCCAACCCTAACCCTAACCCTAACCCTAATGGCTAACCCTAACCCAACCATAACCCCAACCCTAACCCTAAACGCTAACCCTAACCCAACCCTAACCCTAACCCTAAACCCTAAACCTAACCTAACCCTAATCCTAAACACTAACCCTAACCCAAGCGTAACCCTAACCCTAAACCCTAACCGTAACCAACACTAACCCTAACCATAAACTCTAAAACTACCCCAAACCTAACCCTAAACCTAACCCTAATGGCTAACCCTAACCCAACCCTAACCCTTACCCTAAACCCTAAACCTAACGCAACTCTAACCCTAATGGCTAACCCTAACCCAACCCTAACCCTAATTCCTAAACCTAACGCAACCCTAAACCTAACCATAAAACTAATGGCTAACCCTAACCCAACCCTAACCCTAAACCCTAACCCTAACCCAACCCTAACCCTAACCCTAAACCCTAAACATAATGAAACACTAACCCTAACCCGAAAGGCTAAACCTAACCCAACACTAACCCTAACCCGAAAGGCTAACCCTAACCGAACCCTTACCCTAACCGTAACCCTAATGGCTAACCCTAACCCAAACATAACCCTAACCCTAAACGCTAACCCTAACCCAACCCTAACCCTAACCCTAAACCCTAAACCTAAACCAACCCTAACCCTAACCGTAAACCCTAAATCTAATGAAAACCTAACCCTAACCCTAAAGGCTAACCCTAACCGAACCCTAAACCTAACCCTAACCCTAATGGCTAACCCTAACCAACCCTAACCCTAACCCTAATGGCTAACCCTAACCCAACCATAACCCTAACCCTAACCCTAAACCCTAAACCTAACCCAACCCTAACCCTAACGGCTAACCCTAACCCAACCCTAAACCTAACGCTAACCCTAATGGCTAACCCTAACCCAAACCTAAGCCTAACCCTAAATCTAATGTCTAAACCTAACAGAATCCTAACCTTAAATCTAACCCTAAAACTAACCCTAACTTGAACCCTAAATACTAACCCTAACCCAACCCTAACCCTAACCCTAAACCCTAACCCTAACCCAACCATAACCGTAAACCTAACCCTAAACCCTAAACCTAATGAAAACCTAACCCTAACCCTAATGGCTAACCCTAACCCAACCCTAAACCTAACCCTAAATCTAACGCAACCCTAAACCTAACCCTAAACGTAATGGCTAACCCTAACCCAACCCTAAACCTAACTCCTAAACCTAACGCAACCCTAAACCTAACCCTAAACCCTAAACATAACGAAACACTAACCCTAACCCGAAAGGCTAAACCTAACCCAACCCTAACCCTAAACCTAAACCCTAAACCTAACGCAACCCTAACCCTAACCCTAAACCCTAAACCTAACCTAACCCTAACCCTAAACCCTAAACCTAATGAAAACCTAACCCTAACCCTAACCCTAAAGGCTAACCCTAACCCAACTCTAACCCTAACCCTAAACGCTAAAGCTAACACAACCCTATCCGAACCCTTACCCTAACCCTAACCCTAATGGATAACCCTAACCCAAACCTAACCCTAACCCTAAATCTAATGGCTAACCCTAACCCAAACCGAAACATAAACCTAAACCCTAAACCTAACGCAACCCTAAACCTAACCCTAAACCTAATGGCTAACCCTAACCAAACTCTAACCCTAAACCCTAACCATAACCCAACGCTAACCCTAACCCTAAACCCTAAACATAACGAAACACTAACCCTAACCCGAAAGGCTAAACCTAACCCAAACCTAACCCTAACCCTAACGGCTAACCCTAAACGAACCCTTACCCTAAACCTAACCCTAATGGCTAACCCTAACCCAACCCTAACCCTAACTGTAATTGCTAACCCTAACCCAACCCTAACCCAAACCCTAATTGTTAACCCTAACCCATCCCTAACCCTAACCCTAAACCCTAACAATAACCCAACCCTAACCCTAACCCTAATTGCTAACCCTAACCCAACCCTAACCCTAACCCTAATGGCTAACCCTAACCCAACCCTAACCCTAACCCTAACGGCTAACCCTAACCCAACCCTAATCCTAACCCTAACCCTAATGGCTAACCCTAACCCAACCCTAATCCTAACCCTAACTCTAATGGCTAACCCTAACCAAACCCTAACCCTAATTGCTAACCCTAACCCAACCCTAACCCTAACGCTGACCCTAATTGTTAACCCTAACCCATCCCTAACCCTAACCCTAACCCCTAAACCTAATGAAAACCTAACCCTAACCGAAACCTAACCCTAACCTTAACCCTAATGGCTAACCCTAACCCAAACCTAACCCTAACCCTAAACGCTAAACATAACCCAACCCTAACACAACTCCTAACGGCTAACCCTAACTGAACCCCAACCCTAAACCTAACCCTAATTGCTAACCCTAACCCAACACTAACCCTAACCCTAAACGCTAAACCTAACCTAAACCTAAACCTAACCCTAAACCCTAAACCTAATGAAAACCTAACCCTAACCCTAAACCATAAACCTAAACCCTAACCATAACCCAACCCTAACCCTAAACCCTAAACATAACTGAACACTAACCCTAACCCAAAAGGCTAAACCTAACCCTAACCCTAACCATAACCCTAACCCTAACCCTAAGACTAACCCTAACAATAACAGTTACTCTAACCCTAAACCCTAAACGTAACCTAAACCTATCCCTAACCCTAAACCCTAAACCTAACCCTAACTCTAAACCCTAAATCTAATGAAAACCTAACCCTAACCCTAACGGATAACACTAACTAAACCCTAAACCTAACCCTAACCCTAATGGCTAACCCTAACCCAAACGTAATCCTAACCCTAATGGCTAACCCTAACCCAAACGTAACCCTAACCCTAACCCTAAAGGCTAACCCTAACCCAAACATAACCCTAACCCTAAACGCTAACCCTAACCCTAACCCTAAACGCTAAACCTAACGCAACCCTAACGCTAACCCTAAAACTAATGGCTAACCCTAACCCAACCCTAACCCAAAACCTAATGGCTAACACTAACCCAACCCTAACCCTAAACCCTAAACATAACGAAACACTAACCCTAACCCGAAAGGCTAAACCTAACCCAACCCTAACCCTAACTCTAATGGCTAACCCTAACCCAAACCTAACCCTAACCCTAAACCTAATGGCAAACCCTATCCCAAACCTAACCTTAAACCTAAAACCTAAACCTAACCCAACCCTAACCCTAAGCCTAAACCCTAAACCTAACGCAATACTAACCCTAACCCTAACGGCTAACCCTAACCCAAACCTAACCCTAACCCTAAACCCTAACCGTAAACCAACCCTAACCCTAACCCTAAACTCTAAAACTACTCCAACCCTAACCCTAACCCTAACGGCTAACCCTAACCCAACCCTAACCCTAACCCTAAACCTAACCCTAATTGCTAACCCTAACCCAACACTAACCATAACCCTAAACCTAACCTAACCCTAACCCTAAACCCTAAATCTAATGAAAACCTAACCCTAACGGCTAACCCTAACCGAACCCTAACCTTAACCCTAACCCTAAAAGCTAACCCTAACCCAACCCTAACCCTAACCCCTAAACCTAATGCAACCCTAACCCTAACCCTAAACGTAATGTCTAACCCTAACCCAACCCTAACCCTAAAGGCTAACCCTAACCCAACCCTAACCCTAACCCTAACCCTAATGTCTAACCCTAAACCAACCCTATCCCTAAAACCTAAACCTAACCCAACCCTAACCCTAACCCTAACCCCTAAACATAACGAAACCCTAACCCCAACCCTAACCCTAAAGGCTAAACCTAAGCCAACCCTAACCCTAACCCTAAAGGCTAAACCTAACCGAACGCTTACCCTAAACCTAAACCTAATGGCTAAACCTAACCCAACCCTAACCCTAAACCTTAACCGTAACCCAACCCTAACCCTAACCCTAAACTCTAAAACTACTCCAACCCTAACCCTTACCCTAAAGGCTAACCCTAACCCAACCCTAACCCTAACCCTAAACCCTAACCATAACCCAACCCTAACCCTAAACCTAAACTCTAAAACTACTCCAACCCTAACCCTAACCCAAACCTAACCCTAACCCTAATGGCTAACCCTAACCCAAACCTAACCCTAACCCTAATGGCTAACCCTAACCCAACCCTAACCCTAACCCTAAACCCTAAACCTAACACAACCCTAACCCGAATGTCCAACCCTAACCCAACCCTAACCCTAACCCTAAAGGCTAACCCTAACCCAACCCTAAACCTAACCCTAACGGCTAACCCTAACTGAACCCTTACCCTAACCCTAACCCTAATGGCTAACCGTAACCCAAACCTAACCCTAAACCCTAACCCTAACCTAACCTTAACCCTAACCCCTAACCCTAACCCTAATGACTAACCCTAACTCAACCCTAACCCTAACGCTAACCTTAACCCAACCCTAAACCCAAACCTAATCCTAACCGAAAACCTAACTCTAAGTGCTAACCCTAACGATCTAACCCTAACCTTAACCCATAAGCCTAACCCTAACGCTTAAGCCTCTCCCTAACCTTACCCTAACCAATCTAACCCTAACCCTAGCCCTAAAGCTAATGGCCCTAATCCTAACCCTAACCTTAATGGCCCTAAGCCTAAACCCCAACCTTAACACCTAACCCTAACCCTAAACTTAAGCTAACCTTAAACCCTAACCCTTACCCTCACCCTAATGGTCTACCCCTAATGGCCCTAACCCTAATGGCCCTAACCCTAACGCTAACCCTGACGGCCTAATCCTAACCCAAAAGGCCTAACCATAACTCAAACCCTAACCCTAACCTAACCCTAATGGGTGTTAAATCTAACCCTAACCCTAACCGTAACCCTAACCCTAACCCTAATGGTCTAAAACTAACCCTAACTCTTAACACTAACCCTAACCCTAACCCTAACCCTGAAACTAATGGCCCTAACAATAACCCTAACCTTAATGGCCGTAAGCCTAACTCTAACCCTAATGGTCTAACCCTAAGGGCCCTAACCCTAACCCAAAAGTCCCAAACATAACTCAAACCCTAACCCTAACGGCTAACCCTAACCCTAACCCATAACCCTAACCTAACCCTACCCTACCCTACCCCTAACGATCTAATCCTAACCCAAACCTAACCTTAACCCTAACCCTAACCCAAATCCAACCCTAACCCTAAACCCTAATCCTAACGGTCTAATCCTAACCCAAACCTAACCCTAACCCTAATGGTCAATCCCTAACCCTAACCCTAATCTTTAACCCTAATGGGTCTAACCCTAACCCTAACTATAATCCAAACCCTAACCCTAACCATAATGGTCAAACACTAACCCTAACGGCCCTAACCCTAACTCTTAAACCTAACCCTAACCCTAACGGTCCTAACCCTAATGGCACTAACCCTAACCTAACCCTAACGGTCTAACCCTAACCCTAATCCCTAACTCTAATGGCTAACCCTTACCCTAACCCTAACCCTAACGGCCCTAAGCCTAAACCCTAACAGTCAAAACCTAACCTTAACCCTAATCCTAACTCTTAACCCTAACCCTAACTATTAAAACTAACCCTTAATCTTAACACTAACCTTAAGCCTAACGTGTCTAACCCTAACCCTAACCCTAACGGCTCTAACCCTAACCTTAATGGCCCTAAGCCTAAAACCTAACCCTAATCCCTAACCCTAACCCTAACCCAAAAGGCCTAACCATAACTCAAACCCTAACCCTAATGGCCCTAACCCTAACCCTAATAGCCCTATGTTTATATTGAATAACAGGCTATTAAAAGAAAACTGAAAGTTTGGCAACTACTTTGCCATATCATCTTCCACTGCATACATCGAGGAAATGTTATATGTCATTGAAATAGAATTCCTTACTCATAGGAAAATGGAAAACATTAAAATCTTACTTTCAAAAAGTTACTATTCCCTACCATTGTGAAACATCACCTGAAAATTTGAACTTTTTTTTGGTTGCTTTTTTAAATATACGTGTCTTCAGTTTATTTTTACTCTTCATAGAAATGAAGACAAGAACTGTGAAGGATGGGACCAGGGACATCAGCCTAGAATTGGAAACGTTTTGCATTATCTATGTAATCTCAGACTGATTATATGCAAACCCTTCAGCAATCCATCAGCTCCGAAAGAGCTGCAAACATTTAAACGATGACAGCTTTAATTCCAGTATCATAAATCCCAAACTGTTGCCAAATGCAGCTGATGTCCATAAGGTAACAAGAAAATAGGTGTTGTGGTTTGGGTGGTTTATTTTAAAACTCACATTGCATTATTCGCAGAGCAGCATAGTGTCTTCTTGGTGAGGAGATGGTGGTGGGGGTTCCCGCCCCCCCCTCCGTGGACTGAATAAAACCTCTAAGGAAGGCCAAGAACCACAACAGCAACAAATAATTTGAAGTGATTCAAGCTTCTGACAAATACTTTTTCTGTATCCTCTTCCCTTTGGTACAGGTTTGGTACAGTAGCTGGCAGAGGCTGCTACTTGTTTGTGGCTATTGTCAGGGAATCACAGAACACTGGGAATTGGAAGGGACCTTGGAAGATCATCTAGTCCAATCACCCTGCCACAGCAGGATCACCTAGACCATTCCATTAGCAGCAGATGCCTCAGACCACAGAGATTTCTGCATTATATATGATGGAAGAAATAATCCAACAAAAATATAGATGGTTTGGTATTTTTCCACAGTGGTGCTAGTAGCTGGCATTTATGTTACTGCTCTTACTCTTATTCTTAAAAGTGTTGATTCTGAAACACACGGTATCTGCAGATGAAGTTCAGAACCGAAAAAGCTGGTCGAAAAGTACTGTGAAATTAGTTCTTTGAACTTACATCTCCGTTCCGGTAACTAAGGAACACTGTCATCTGCAACCCTGAGAGAAGAGTTATATAGAAATACTTGTAATATTTCAGACGTTACAGAGATATTTTGCCAGTTTAAAATCTGGAAGTGATTGGATTCTGGGGAAAGGAAATTATGTGATAAGGCATGGTACGAAGCAGTTTCATTTATGGCGTAGTTAAGCTGAGATGTCAGGATTTATGAATCGTTTTGGAAAGGTCTGAAAAGTTTTCACAGCAACTAAAGAGCGTCAGTGTGCTCTTCAACTTCAGGCCACTGTCAGCTCTTCAGTTCCCTCTTTTAATGTAATATTTCAGCCTTTCGGTCCTGTGACAACTGCCACCAAAGCTCAATCATTTGGGCCCAATCCTTTGTTGGTGTGGTTGTGACTGGAAATAAAATCAAAATTCACATTCTTCACAGGTTGTCAGGATGATCTGAAGAAGGGCGGGCAAAATCATGAGAGGCAAAAAAGCCTGCAAGTATTTTCCCCTATGGTTTTTTCTAATAGACATCTAACAAGCCTAAGATCAAATAGTTTCACAGAACATTAGGGATCGGAAGGGACCTCAAAAGATCATCCAGTCCAATCCCCTTGCCAGAGCAGGATCATCTAGACCAAGTCACACAGGAACACATCCAGGTAGGTTTTAAATGTCTCCAGAGAAGGAGACTCCGCAACCTGCCCTGGGCAGCCCCTTCCAGCCGTGGTAGGAAGTACATTAATCAGATATACGGATCGTGAACATGTTGACAAACAGGTTTCATGCCTATCTCTGCATTTCTCTGTGAACCTCCTTAAATTGTAAAGCTGCCTCTGCAGTGAACTGGATAAATCATCACAGGTAACTTGAAGCTCAATCCAGACCTGTGGCTAAGAGGTCAAAGCAGCAGAAGCAATGCTTAACTAGTTGCGACTTCATCAGATCTTACCAAAACCTGTGTCCTCTAACAAATGTTCGGTAGATCCTTTGATATCAGCAGGCTCCAGGATACCCCAGACTTTGCTTTGTCTTAGGGGGAAACTGTGATATGCTGTTATTTCTGGTCAATAGCAAAGTACAAAAGAGAATGTACCAGTAACTGGCTAAATGGAATTTATATCCCTTCAGGCTACCACCACGGGTAAATTATTTTTAACCCTAGACACTAAAGCATTTGCAACATATGCAGGGTAATTTAATAGCAGTTTTAGATGTCGATTGATATCTTAGAGTCAAGGTAAAAACACTACAAGAACAGGTGTTCTAAGGAGGTAACAGACTTCTTATGCTGGTGTAATCTCTAAAAGAGTGAATATATGAAACTTAAAGACAATGGTAGAAGTATGGGAAGGGAAGCAGGGAAATCATGACCCATCACTGCAGAACCTTTTAAGCAATAATTAGTAAGAGTTCAAATAACATCGCCTCCCAAATGCTTTGTCCATTCCTAGCCACAGGTTTAAACTGATACCAACAACTGTTTTTAGCTCTCAGCTTGCAGTTTTCAATATTATTTCAGCACTAGCACAGTTCTCATATAAGCTGTTAACCAGATTCATGTGAGGCAGAGTGGGAAAGAGAATCTTTCCCCTGGCGAAGAGTTCGACGCTTTCATATTTAAGTGTTTAAAGCTGAAAGGTAAAGGGTAGCTGAGGTTATTTAAGAAAGCTGCTGTCTTTTTTCCCAACAGGGCAGCACTCAAACACAGCACACCAGCTTCTAGCTTGAATCTTTTGGGGGGTGGTATTTGCTCAAAACTTGAAGGACTGGAGAAGCCTAACAAAACCAACCTACCTCTATATACAAAATGGCAACTGCAAATTCAAAGGCTTGCAAACGTAAAAATACAATGTTCTGATGCACAGACCTACTACAGTTAAAACACTCTGAGCTATTTAACAAGCAGATTTGGATATTTAAATTCTCGTTGACCTATTTTTTATCATCAATGCTAAAATAAAGGCACACGTTCATTTTCACGTGCACAGAATCACAGCACATTAGGGATTGGAAGGGACCTCGAACTACCATCTAGTCCAATCTCCCTGCCAGAGCAGGACCACCTAGACCAACTCGCATGTTGGGTTCCCTTCAGTTGGGAGACCGGGCTGCGTTCCATACTTCCAAGTAAGATTTTGTGCACAAACTACGAGTGCTGAAAAATATGATCTTACATCTTTTCACAAGCAGTCGGTTGACAAATAAATCATATTCAGCTTTTGAAGCAAGTAAGGACTCAAAATGTTAAGAAAAAAGCAGATTATTTCTTTCAGCCTTAACTGTTATATTTGCAGCTCACTACAACAGTATTGGTCTACTGTGGCATAATGTGGATCATTCTGAGAGGATGACTTGACAGGTATAAATCAGCAAAGCTTCTCCAGTTTAATTGTATAAAGTTTGATAAAAATTTGGGAAAAATCAGTTAGAGACTAGCTGTCCAAAGACACTCTGGGGATGAAGCTGTAAATAAGAAATGGCCTGGACTAAACTGTAATAGTTAACTGATGAGCTGAAGATGAAAGTTTCACAAATAGTTTGTTTATCACAGAATCACTCTGGTTGGAAAAGACCCCTGGGATCATCAAGTCCAAACATCTACCCTACCTTACGTGTTCACCCCTAAACCACAACCCTCAACACCTCATCCAAACCATCTTTAAACACATCCAGGGATGGTGACCCAACCACCTCCCTGGGCAGCCCATTCCAGTGCCTGAAAACCATTCCAGTATATTATTTGTTTGTTGGACATATGGACCAGGGTTCATTAAATGCTACAGTGTCCCAAACAAAAAGCTGGTCATAAACCAGCATAAAATCATTTCTGTAATGGTATAAGACCATTTAAAAAAAAAAAAAGGAGGGCGGATGGTTTGCAAAATAAAAGCTATGCTTCTGTGATTTACGCTTAACTCAGTTTTTCAGGGCAAAAGTCAGAGCAGGACACTATAGAGTGATTAAAGACACCGAAATTCTCTTACATCCAATGGAAACCAAGAATTCACAAGCAATTAATTTCTGGTAATGTCAGAAGAGCTGGGTGAAGTCTCCACCAGCACCTTCAGTGGACAGTGACACTAACCCATTTTTGTTGAAAAATTTTAACCATTATCTGGGAGCAGGGGTGTGGGTGTTGTTTATGCATTCTATTTTTCACTAGTTATTTTAATCATGAGTTTCAATTTCTCAAAAGAAAATACTGCTTGGCTTACAATAAAAAAATTGAAATTTCTAAATGCTATTTTTCTTCTGCTTTTTTCTTAAGTTGTTGTTGAATACCTTATTTCTTGCTAGAGTAAATTCACTTCTGTGGAATAAGAGAGTTCAATCAGAATCACAGAACATTAGGGATTGGAAGGGACCTTGAAAGATCATCCATTCCAATCCCCCTGCCACAGCAGGATCACCTAGACCAGGACACACAGGAACATATCCAGGGAGGTTGCAAATGTCTCCAGAGAAGGAGACTCCACAACCCCCCTGGGCAGCCTGTTCCAGTGCTCTGTCACCTTCACTGTGAAGAAGTTCCTTATATTGATGTGGAACCTAACTGTGTTCCACCTCACACCCTTCTTCTTGTGGCAGTCACACAATTCTGTTGATGCAGAATTCTTGATAGAAACATGCAGAAGCCCCGTGTTGCAGCCACTGCTCATTCTAATACATGGAGTTTCTAACGCAGTGCACATGCTTTTCACAGAGATTAACTTTTTCTATTTACCTGGTGTCTTCTAGTTAAAGAGAAATCTACAGATTACTTTGGTCACTACTTCTTTTATGTGACCACATTCATTTCTCTCCAATATGTGCAATCCTTGCCACGTGTTTTAGAGCAGACAACCCAGCAGAATGCTGGTTCCAGTTCTAGGCTATCTTTTTGTAAAGAGGAGGAGCTGTCTCTGTGACAGCATTACAAGACTGCCTTTAAAGGAAACGTTTCCAAGGGATTCTAAAAGTGAACTTGATTGAGGGCATTTGTAAAAGTGCTAAACAAATTAGAAGAGCCTAATAGAAAATTGTAAGCACTTTAAAAGGAAGAAAACACATCTTTTCCCCTTGTACAGTGATCTTGAAAAAACCTTTTAAATAAATAATGCTGTGACATTTGATATAATTAGGTTCGAAACCTATCATGAAATGCCATCCATTTAAGGGTTTCTATTTAACAAACTATCAGGGCACTGGATGAGGGGGAAAAAAGGATCCTGATGAACAATTAAAAGAATGTCATCTCTTTACTCAATTCAGTTTTATTTATTTAGCGGGAAAACATTAATAGAAATTCACATCCATTAGGACATTATGATAACTCTAGAACATTAATTAACCTTCTCATGCTATTTGCATTATTACTTCTCAAATGAGCAGCTATTGTGTAACTTTCTTCCTTAGCAAAATGCAAAGACAAAAGCAATTCTTTTTGCTTTTTTGTCTGCAGCTAGTATTGAAAAATACATCAGCATTTTGACCTGTTTGCATGTGAAAATAATTAACAGTTGACTATTACAGGCTCAAGCCCAGCATTCAAAGGTCAGGGACATATTATTGGTGAAAAACCTCTAGCCTTTATGCAGCATCAAAACCAGACAATTATTTCCGTGCAAAAGGCTCTCCTGAATGCTAAATTGTACCTTTCTCAAAAGGCCAAAACATAAGTACCATATTGACTTGCAGATGACCACGCTGCTCTGGAAGACAATTTAACCACAATTGCACTCTTGGTTTGGCATTAATGCATTCTTCCAATTGTTTTAATACTGTATGAGATCCAACATATTAAGCCAACTGTCTGTTTCATATGCAGATAATTATCTGATCTTATTTTCCTGGTTTAAACTGAAGCAGAATTGTTTGAGAACTGGGATTTCAACATCTGGCACCAGAACAGGTTGCCTAGAGGTGGCTCTGTCACCATTCCTGGGCGTGCTTAAAAATCATGTAGATATAGAATCATTAGGGATTGGAAGGGACTTTGAAAGATCATCTAGTCCAACACCCCTGCCACAGCAGGATCACCTAGACCAAGTCAAAAACCACAGATCCACAGAACCACACAACATCAGGGATTGGAAGGAACCATGAAAGATCATCCAGTCCAATCCCCCTGCCAGAGCAGGATGCCCAAGATCAAGTCACACAGGAACATGTCCAGGCAGGATCCAAACCTCTCCAGAGAAGGAGACTCCACAAACTCCCTAGGCAGCCCCTTCCAGTGCTCTGTCACACTCACTGGGAAGTTACAGAATCATAGAATCAGTCAGGGTTGGAAGGGACCACAGGATCATCCAGTTCCAACCCTCCTGTCATGGGCAGAGACACCCCACCTTAGATCAGGCTGGCCAGAGCCTCATCATATGGAACTTAACAGGGTTTAACAATAGGCTTGGTACAGTTAGGCTGACAGTCGGACTCTGTGATCCTGATGGTATTTTCCAATTTAAATGATTTTATGTTCCCTAGGATTATGTTAATTACCCCACTAAGAAAAACTGTGCTCAGCAACAGTTGAGTTCTCTGGCAGCAAGGTCAGCATTTCAGCAAATGCCACGCAGGTAAGAGTCACAGACATGGTGTCAAAATGACAGGTTTTATTTACAATACTGTGTATGGCTAACACATCTCTTTGTATCCTCTGTGAAGTCAGTCTGCAGGACTCAATTACACTCAGTGCACTGATATATGATTTCTATCTATACCATGACAACAAAACCACATCCACACGCCTCTATCTAGGTAAGAACAGCCTTGGATCATAGAATCATAGAGTCATTCAGGTTGCAAAAGACCCTTGGGATCATGGAGTTCAACCATCAACCCTACTCTACAAGTTCACCCCTAAAACAGATCCTCCTACACTACACCTAAGCATCTTTAAACTCATCCAGGGATGGTGACTCAACCACCACCCTGGGAAGCCTTTTCCAGTGCCTGAACACTTTTTCCATGAAGAATTTTTTCCTGATGTCTAATCTAAACCTACTCTGTTGGAGCTTGAAACCCTTCCCTCTGGTCCTGTTGCTAATTATCTGTGAGAAGAGACCAGCACCAACATCTCTACAATGTCCTTTCAGATAGTTCCAGAGAGCACTGAGGTCTCCCCTCAGCCTCCTCTTCCTCAAATTAAACAGTCCCAACTCTCTCAATCTCTCCCTGTAAGATTTCTTCTCCAGGCCCTTCACCAGCTTTGTAGGTCCTGTTCATACAGCACACCAAAGATGCACAGATCTACCTGCAGATAACCATTTTTTAAGTACTTTCATTACCCATGCACTAGCAATTTCTCAGTAGCACCTAACAGTCATAGTTCTGAATGCCAACTTCATTCAGGCGCTGAAGGCATTCATGTTTCCTAAGCTGTGTTATCCTGAGCAACTTGCTGGCACACAGCGTCAGTTTCTAGAGCCTGCTGGTATTGACTCCCCATAAACCTCCATCTGCACCTTCACCTTGATCACCAAGGCATCCATGGAAGGCACTACAGTCACTGTAGCCACTAATCCACTGAGATAATGAAATTCTAGGTCTCTATAAATGGAATTATTCATTAGGCACTTGATTAGACTACGTTTTGTATGAACTTCTATATTTAGCGTCTCGTTTTTCTGCTGTGATACAAGAGAAGACATTTGTTACTGATTCGTGTCCATTTGTTATAACTTTATTTTTTTAAAAACTGTTATTTTTCACCCTCAAATTAAAACTTAATAGGCTCGTAAGTTATCTTATTAAGATGCATATTTCAAAAGGCAAAGGCTTTACCAAAGAGCAGAGTAGAATGGGGTGTTGTTCCTTTTCTGCCTTGTGAGGGAATTGCTCTCATTGGACGCTTACTTACCTTAGAACAACAGAAAGGTATTAACCGTGTAATTTAATTTGAAATCTCGTAATGACTTAAGGCATTTCAGAGTTGTCACAGAAATTCAAGAAGCAATAAATAACACGTTATATTGTTAAGGAATAAATTTTAATGCATTATGAGGCAAGCTGCTAAATAACTATGGGGGATTTGTTATTATTTCTGGAGTATTTATGGGCTAATCTGTCCAAAACTCAAGTTTTACGATGTAGCAAACCAATAAATATTTTTAAACACTTATAGTGTCATAAAAAAATGGATCTACCTGCTGAATTAGCTGCTATCAGTGTGAGCACGATTGGCTGAAACAGACTTCTGAACACTTGTCTCTGTAGAACAACGATGGTTTCACTCATGGTCTTTAAAATCCCTTGTTCAAGCAAATGAAACAGGATGCAGTTTGTCCTTAGATCTGGAAACCAAGAGGGAATTATATCTAAGAAAAAGATATAATTACTGGAGAACTAATTATAAGCAATGAGGCGATCCTCCAAATTCATTCTCAAGTCCCACAAATGGAACATTTCCTCGTGTCAAAACATAACAACTGATTTTACAGCAGTCATCTATATCTTTGCTATATGTAATTGCAGATGTTATGTTAACCAACAGATATGCTTAAAATATGTAGAAGACAGTACACTGCATGAAATCTAGATTACGCCATTGTAATCATCCTATTACTATGAACATATATATATATATACACACACATAAACACTTTCAACACTCATAACATTTCAGCCTAACTTTAAAATCTTTATGTTGGTCTCTAGTAAAGCAGCTGCACTAACCAAAGAACAGTAATCAAAGCAGAGTCTACTAGATATCCCTCCTCAAATGATGCATCTGCCAACAGCAGAGCATGGGGATCATTAGAAGTAAAGATAAGTCATGCCTTGAGGGACAGCCTGCTAAATTCATAGAAGGCACACCACATGCTATGTGTCACAGCTCCGTTGGCTGAATGGTGCCTTCCTGAGCTCTAACATAGCCCTGCAGGATGTGAGCAGGACGGGCACAGGGATAGGGAAAGCGGCTGGGTGTCCTGGTGCCATCTGTGACTCAGTGTCAGGGGACTGGTCTGGGATCAAGTAGGGAAGCAAAGTCAGGAGGTCAGGATCAGAAGGTACAAGGACAGCTACCATACAGGTGGATAGCAAAGGTGAGAGCCTAAGCTTAAAAGCAGGCATGGAGCCCAGGAGCCACTGGACTCCACTGATGCATATCTCCATCACACACTGGTGCTGGCCTTGAACCCTGGCACTTAAAGCCCCAGGTGTGGCAAAACATGGTCCTGAGAAAGACTGATAGAGACTAGACGTGTAAAAGATGCAAAAAGTAAACAACCAAAGGCAATTGCAGGAGAATTACTTTAATTATTTGCATTGTTTTCTCTAAAGAAGCAGTTAGGGAGGTTCCTATACTAAAGACAGTCTTCAGAGGAGAGAAAACTCTTGAAAGGTTGACAGAAGATAGTCCAAAGCAAATCAATAATTGAATTATAGCAAATAGCCAGGACCTGGTGGTACCGGCAGAACAGCTCTTCTGTGGATCTTTTTAACCTCCTACTTAAAATCGACTTAAGTAGAAAAACAATTGGAAACCTTGAAACTGGTCTAAGCAAAAGGGTTCCAGCATGGATCCTCGTCATTTCAGACAGAGAGAATTCTTATTTAAGAATCAGACTTTCAGATTAAAAAAACTCACCCTCAAAGTAAAAAAATCCTGTGCAGACCATGCTATGCAGTAAATCAGTTTACGTTACTTTATTCCTTCTTCTCCAAGTCAGTGCTTGCAATCTTTGAAGCAGCCCCCCAAGGCATGAATAAAGGCAATTCAGTCATTTCTTGCATTGCCTTGCAAGATCCTGTTTCACACACAACAGAAGAGAGGATCCTCTCACAAAATAATTGATTGTAAAAAACAGTAAACAAGTAATAGGCCGTCGGTGCTCACAGTGTAGAATGGTTGCCGGAAGCACAGAAAAATATCAGATGCTGATACTATCTCCCAGTACAAGATATAACAGCATCTCCAAAATCTAACTCAAAGAAAATGGTTGAGTTGCCAGCTTAAAGCAACAAACATTTTTTTCATCCAACAGATACCTAAGTTCTGTAATTCCCTGCGAAAGACCAATGTACGAAGTGATTCAAGAGGAGATAAGAGGATAGATAGGTCTCTCTAAGCACAGTAAATACAACTGCTGCATGGTTTCACCAGTTCACTAGCAGCCACTATAGCTCTGTCAGCTGATACGGTATCCACCAGGCATCTGCTTCACAGTCAGCTATTTATAACAAAAATCTGCTACAGCTCTGTGTCACAATGACCATCGATAAGACAGAAAACATCACAGGGCTAAAAGAAAAAGAAATAAAGAGAAACTTCAGTGACTTTGCATCTCCAAAGAATTCTACTCGAGAATATGCAAAGAGTTTCACTGATCTATTCTCTTTCTTACGATGGAACTTTTCATCTATTATTACCATGATAAAAATGAAACTAGATTCATATTTTATTATGTATTATCTCCCTCTCTTGTGAAATTCATTCTGAATATAAATATTTATAGTATTAGCTAGATTGCTGGGAACTACTTCATGTTTCTTTGGTCTACTTATATAGAAGTAATTTGTGAAGGACTCGTTGTTTTCAGGGGGAGCAGCAGAAGCAGTTTACACTTTCCTGTAAGCATAACTTTTTGCATTTTGTTCCTTAGATTCTTGATGGTTCCACATGGTTTTGTTCCAGTCCTGCAAAAGCATCAACACTGTTCTCCCGATGTGTGTTTGAACTCTGACGTTAGTCAGTCTCTGGCGAAGCAGATTCCCTTCTAAATTCAGGGGTTTAGTTTGCTTTGCTGTTTTCTGAATATTGTCCGTCTCCAGGATAATGGAACTGTGGCAAATACCACCTTTTGTTAATATCTTCCACATTATTTGATGGAAGAAGTCATTGGATTAAATTCTATGCTATTTTCCAAGGGAAGTTCACCATTAGAATTATGATTTATTCTTAGGTTTGTCATAACTGCTTTTTGCTCGAACCTGTAACCAACTTCCCAAGATTTTCTAAGCAATAAGCAGAAACAAGCTAACCAATGCTCCAAAAGAGATGTGAGCTAACTTCTGTGCAAAGTCATAGTAGGAACCAAGGTGGGTGATTAGCAGATCAAGAGAGGTTCTCCTCACCCTCTACTCTGCCCTAGTGAGACCACATCTGGAGTATTGTGTCCAGTTCTGGGTCCCTCAGCTCAAGAAGGACACAGAGCTGCTGGAGAGAGTCCAGTGCAGAGGAACGAGGGTGATGAAGGAAGTGGAGAACCTCCCTTATGAGGAGAGGCTGAGGGAGCTGGGTCTCTTTAGCTTGGAGAAGAGGAGA
>JAOXOE010000866.1:3760753-3772989 GCA_028565055.1 Phoeniculus purpureus
GGTTCATTCTGGGATGGGTTAGTTCTCAGGTGGGTTCATCCTGGGATGGGTTAGTTCTCAGATGAGTTCATCCTGGGGTGGATTCATCCTGGAATGGGTTCATCCTGGAATGGGTTCATCCTGGAATGGGTTCATTCTGGGATGGGTTAATTATGGTGGCGGGTTAATTCTAAGGTGGGTTAATTCTGGGTGGGTTCATCCCAGGTGAGTTATTCTGGGATGAGTTCATTCTGAGAAGGATTAGTTCTCAGATGGGTTCATCTTGGGATGGGTTCATTCTGCAATGGGTTCATTCTGTGATGGGTTCATTGTGTGGTGAGGTTCATTCTGGGATGGGTTAGTTCTCAGGTGGGTTCATCCTGGGATGGGTTAGTTCTCAGATGAGTTCATCCTGGGATGGGTCCATTCTGTGATGGGTTCATTGTGTGGTGAGGTTCATCCTGGGATGGGTTAGTTCTCAGGTGGGTTCATCCTGGGATGGGTTAGTTCTCAGATGGGTTCATCGTGGGGTTAGTTCATCCTGGGATGGGTTCATCCTGGGATGGGTTAGTTCTCAGATGGGTTCATCCTGGGATGGGTTAGTTCTCAGATGGGTTCATCCTGGGGTTAGTTCATCCTGGGATGGGTTCATTCTGGGATGGGTTAGTTCTCAGGTGGGTTCATCCTGGGATGGGTTCATCCTGGGATGGGTTAGTTCTCAGGTGGGTTCATCCTAGGATGGGTTAGCTATCAGACGGGTTCATCCTGAGATGGGTTCGATGTGGGATGGGTTAAACCAGTGGCTGGATACTGGCACCTCCACAGCATCCTGCAGCCAGCTGAAGGGATATAACATCCAGCGTAAAAAACAAGCCAAACCCATCAACACCCACCCCCTAAGAGCCTCCCACCCAAACAATCAGGGCTCGGGCACCCCAGGACCAGCCTCACGCCCCATGGTTGCGGACGTTGTAAACAATGGGGATGCTGAGAGCCCGGTACTGGGGGAAGGAGATGGGGAGCGTAATTGTGAAGAGTTTAGCATGAGAAGGTGATGGGATTGCGGTGGCTCTCCAGTAAATGTCACGGCTGTAATTAGGAGAACAATTATTGTCACCCGGCGGAATTGTCCCCTATCTGTCATTTCAGCAGGAGCAGCCAGAGCCACAATTAACACCCATGCGAGTGGGTCGCCCAGTTCAAACCCCGCTAAATGGGATCGACTGGGGCACAGCAGAGCCTGCTGCCCGCTGGAAGCATTGGGGGATGGGGGTTCTGGCTGGGGTGGGGGGTCCATCCCTACTGCTCCCAGTCCTGATCCACCCTGGCCATGCAGGAGGCACCGTCGCATCTCTCGTTGCAGTGGAGCTGCTGGTTATGGCACCAGCCCGATGCTCTGGGGAGGCTTTAACGTGGAAGAAAGTAGTGGGCTGCACTGACAGATAAATCTGAGACCTTGGAGGCCAAACCTGCCTCCAGCTGCAGCAGCTGGAAGCTGGAGGAGTTCCAGGGAGGAGGATGCTGCTCAAGCGATGGAGCACAGTCACCCCCATCTTCCTCTCCGTTTGGTTGTCTTAGAATCATGGAGTCATTGGGAGTTGGAAGGGACCTCAAAAGATCATCCAGTCCAATCCCCCTGCCACAGCAGGATCACCTAGACCTCTTGGTGAGAAGATGGCTACAGGTGCAGCTGTCGGCACATCTGGGGAACAGGGGCTGAGGAGTAGAGATGTTGCCCTGATGTGGATGTAGTGATAGGACCAGAGGAAACGGGCTCAGGGGGTGCCAGGGGAGGGTCAGGTTGGATGTCAAGACAAACTTCTTCCCAGAAAGAGTGGGGAGGCCTTGGAGCAGGGGCTGCCCAGGGAGGGGCTGGAGGCAGCAGCCCTGGAGGGGTTCAGCAAACAGGCAGCCGGGGTGTTTGGGGACATGGGGTAGTGCTTGGGGGTTGTAGGGTGGATGGTTGGAGTAGATGATCTCGAAGATCTTTTCCAACCTTGATGATTCAATGATTCTGTGTCACAGACAGGAGGAGGCTGCAACCATAACCTGCTGCTAAGGACACCCAAGTCCCCCCAACACAACCCACCTCCTGCTCCAGCTTTGCATTTCCCAGCACCCAAATCCCTCTCTCCTGCTGCACAACCCGATGGGCAACTGCTGGGTTGGGAAGAGGTTCCTGCTCAACAGGAAAGGGGGATGCAGGGCAGGGAAAGAGCAGCGAGCGAGGACGGACGATGACACCACCGAAAGCATCTGCAGCATCTTCACAGCTCAGAGTGAACTGTGGCCACAGCCCATCAGCAGCCGGGGCCGCTGATTAACAAGCCCTGCTAGTCGCTGCTTTAGACCTGCTCTAAGGAAAGGGAAAAGCTGGAGCAGAACTGGAAGGGGGTGGGGAGACCGGGTGGTATCTCCAAGGAAACCAGAAACCAAATGGGCTTGGGCGCATCACACGGCCAGGCGGGTAATCAAAGATTACAACCAGTTTTAATTTAAGGTTAATTATTGTTTACTCTCCGGAGGCAGCCCCGGTGCAGAGCGGCGCTCGGTCTGACCTTCAGCAGCTCGCGGTGGGGCTCTCTGGTTCTCCACCCCGAAAGGCTCGCCGGCGTGTCCCGGCGGGAATGGGCACAGAGGGGAAATGGGAGCTATGGGGGGGAGGCAGATCGATGGAGAGTGATGATGAAAGGCGATGGAGATGGAGGCGGCTGATGCTGAGACGGCTCCTGCCCCAGCTTCGGGCTGAAGAGCTTCATTCAGCTTCAGCTGAAGGGTTGCCCCCACCACAGACTTGGTTAATTAATATCGGCCTCCCATCGATTTCCCTCTGCTGGAATCGCTCCGGCATTTGTGCACGGCAGCAGCTCCCTTTTCATCAATGAAAAGGCTGCACGCGGAGGCGCCTTCGCCCCGAGAGCAGCTGCTCCCGCCGACGGGGCTTGGACGTGGCCGGTGATGCTCAAGGGTTGAGGTGTCCTGTCCAGGCATGGGGACAGCCAGACGCAAGATTTGGGAGGCTCCTCTTGCCAAGGGCCGTGACGGATCAGCCACCAGCATGGCCCCGAGGTCCTCTTGGAGCTTATCCAGTGGGAGGGTAAAGTCACTCCTTTCCCCAGCCCAGACAGGCTGTCCACAGATAGACGTGGGCAGAGACCCCAACACGTCACACTCACAGGTCCCATCCCTCCAGCACGTCACACTCACAGATCCCCATCCCTCCAGCACATCACACTCACAGATCCCATCCCTCCAGCACATCACACTCACAGATCCCCATCCCTCCAGCACGTCACACTCACAGGTCCCATCCCTCCAGCACATCACACTCACAGATCCCATCCCTTTTTCTCCTCTTTACTACCCTGAGACACCTTTGAGCCCAACACAACCCATTCAACTCCACATAGCTCCAACATCCTCCTTCAGTGAATCATGAGGGTTGCAGAAGACCTTCAAGACCATCAAGCCCAACCGTCTGCCTTATGCCCCCAACCACCACCCCATGTCCTGAACCTCCTTTGCAGACTGTCAAGACTTGGGGCACTTCTCAAAGTCTCTCCTGGCATCCTGGTGCAGATTATTCTGCTCCACTTTGGATTTCCCAGGGGTTTGAAAACACAAGAGGAGCCCAAGGAGTGACTTACAGTAAAGACGAAACACCAAGTTTTATTAACAGGGAGACATCAGAGGGGTTGGGGGCCAAACCACGACACCTACAAGACCCTTTTTCCCCCCCCTAATTTTGCTGCTGCCACTGAGGGATGGCAGCTGAGATGAAGGATGGTGACAAGCCCCCTCAGCTCTCCTCCCTTCGCCCGGAGCCAGAGACATTTAATTACGACAGAAGGGCGATCCCGACGCGCTCCGCAGATGCTGGTGGTGATCTGAAGCGTGAAGCCGCACACGCTTTGCGGGATTTGAGTTCCCAATCTGTTTGGGCTTGTTTGGGCGGCTCCTGCTGTTTATTCCCGCTGTGTCTTTACACCCTCTCCAGCACTCGGGGGCTCCAGGGAGATGAGTCGGAAGAAATCGTCGGGAAGGTTCCGGTGGCTTCGGTCCCTACGTGATGACTGGGGTGAAACCCGGAGGTGGGAGCTTGGGGTTGGGTGAGGAGGGGACAGGTACTGGAGGAGGCATCGCTTCTGCCCAGGAGCAATTTTCAGTTCCTCTTTAGGATCACCCTTGTCCCTCATCATTTTGCTGATCACTGAGGCTGGAGAAGCACCTCCTGAGGTCCCAAGAGGAAACAAAACCAGCTTGGGGGGCACAAGGCGAGAAGGAGGTGTGGAGGGTCGCTTCGGGTTGGGTTTTGAGCAGCAGTTTTGCATCCCTGGTTGCCATGGCAGTGCGGAGCTGGCTGCAGCCGCATCCCTCAGAGCCAGTGGAGCCGAGCACAGCATCGAGCTGGGCCAGGGATGGTTGGACCCAAACGGGGTGTTGGGGCAGCACAGACCCTGCAGCCAACCTCCGGGCAGAGCACGGAGCAAGCAGGGGGGCTCTGCCTACAGAGATACCGGTTGTCCTCATGCCTGCTGGGCACCTCTTTCTGCAGGACCCTCTTCCACCACCCCACAGAGATCCCACCAGCTCTGCCCCAGCGCTTCCAAACCCAACTAATGCAAAATGAGTGCTCTTCCCTCCACCCAGGGCTGTCCAACACCGGAGTGGTGACCCTGGCATCACCCTCTCCTCAAGCTCATCGTCATCATGGCATTAAGGGGTCCTTCACCGCTGCTACCCACCCAGCAGAGGGGGTTGAGGAGCCCAAACGTCACCCCTTGAGCACATCAAGTAGCTGCTGCTTCCCTCAGAGCAGCTCCTGTCCCATCTAGACCCAAACTGTCCCTCTCCCCGATACCTCGAGGGCGTCTCTTTATCGTCCTGCTTGTCTCCTCTCCACGGAGCAGTTTCGCCTTGTTAGACCGACGCCGGGCTGCATTGGCTTTGTTTTACTCCTGTGCTGCTCTTTATTCTAAACCCTCTCCATCCGGGCGGCACTTCATCAGCCGGGGAAGCCGGAGGAAGGTCTCTTTCATCCTTATCGAGAGCCCTCTCCTCTCATTATCTCCAGCGGTGCTACAGAGCATCAAAAGGGCATCTTTGTTCCCGCAATCTCCTGTAATTTCCAGCACAGCAAATCCAGGACTTTGGAGGAAACGATGGGTGCCACCACACACGTCCATTAGCACCCCCTTGCCCCTGCCCCAACACTGCTGCGGGAGCCCCATGGGGCTGACTGGTCTTAAGGGGTGTGAGGTGGATGGAAAGGACTTTTTTAGGGTCGTGTGGGATGAAGGCGAAGAACGGGGATGAGATAGCGCAGGTCTTGAGCATCTCTGGTCGTGGTGCTGTCCCATGGGGTGGGGGGCACCGTGGGACCAGTCAGGGGCTGGGAGTGGGCAGCGTTTTCCTCTGCTGACTTGCCCCTGCTTGGCTGGAAGGGCTGCTCCTTGCCAGATGCCAGTGAGATGAGCCGGATGTTTCCTCCTGGCTCCATCTGTGGCAGAGCCATCTGCAGTCATCGATCTCATTGCATCTCCCCCGTAAGGTTCAAGGTCCAGTGTGGGCTGGGGAGTCATTAGCAGTGATGGACGATCACCTACCTTAGGATCATTAGGGATTGGAAGGGACCTTGGAAGATCATCTAGTCCAATCCCACTGACACAGCAGCATCACCTAGACCAAGTTGCACAGGAACAGATCCAGGAGGGTCTTAAACATCTCCAGAGAAGGAGACTCCACAACCCCCTGGGCAGCCCCTTCCAGGGCTCCATCACCCTCACTGGGAAGGTCCTTCGCACATTGATGTGGAACCTCCTCTGTTCCAGCTCACACCCGCTGCCTGTTGTCCTGTGACTGGGTGCCCCTGAGCAGAGCCTGGCTCCATCCTCCTGGCACCCTCCCTTCACATGTTCATCAGCATTAACGAGATAACTCCTCAGTCTCCTCTTTTCCAAGCTCAAGAGACCCAGCTCCTCCTGCCTTTCCTCAGCAGGGAGATGCTCCACTCCATCATCCCTATGGCTCTGTGTCCTTCTTGAACTGAGGGACCCAGAACAGCACACAGTCTTCCAGCTGTGGTCTCACCAAGGCAGCGTAGAGGAGGAGGAGGAGAACCTCTCTCCATCTACTAACCACCCCCCTTCTGATCCACCCCAGGATTCCATTGGCCTTCTTGGCCACCAGGGCCCATTGCTGGCTCCTGGCCATCAGGACCCCCAGGTCCCTTTCTCCTACGCCGCTCTCCAACAGCAGTTGAGCTTTCCCAGTGCCTCACACAAGGCAGCCAGGGACAAGGTCCTTGTCTGTCCCCCCAGCTGGAGGAAGAGCAGTGGGGTGCAGGGGATGCTCAGTGCTCCCCCCACCAGCACCAGGCACCGCTGGGACAGGAGGCAGCCAAAGCAGAGCTCCTCAGGCAGCCGGATGGTGACCTCCAGTTATTCTCATGGAGCATCAGAGTCAACATCTGGCAACATCTAATGAAGCTGCCGATTATTAACGACTTCCAGGCAACATTTGCAGCTAAAGGGCATTTCCCACAGCTGTTTAGATTCCAGCAGGGGTGTGAGCAACCTTTCCCTGAGCTCCCCAGGGCCCAGCTACCGTAACTGCATTCAATAAGGAAAATTCAAATCAACCCCTTTCCATTCTTCCCCCTACCCCCCTCCCCTTTCTTTTCTAGTTCACAGACCATGAAGGAAACAGATGGGAGTTGAAAAGAGATTGAAAATGACAAAGGAAGTCTAGAGACATTTATTTCCACTCAGAACAAATTAATTAGGATGTCTGAAGAGACCTGATTAAATGTTCTGATGGAATAAGGGAGCGAAAGCCCCGCTCCTGCTCTATGCTGGTGCAGGACCCACCAGTGGGGGTCCACCATCACCAGGACCCCGCTGCGGGTAGGGATCAGGCTCTCTGCCTCAGGAACCTCTGCCCACTCTGCCTTCAAAGGCTCTGGGAGATGCTCTGAGGAGTTTTACAGCCCTTCTGCCGGGCTACTCCAGAGCTTCCTGGGCTACTACCCCAGAGCACCCATCTCACACGATATAAAAGGCACAAAAAAGCTTTGAGGATTTTCAAGTCTCCCTTTCTGATACCAGACTGTCTCCCCCTCTTCTCGTATTAATTTTCCGTTACTGCCTTAGGGATAAAAGGGGGTCAGGGAGCAAAACCTGGAGCCCAGAGCAGGAAGAGCTGAGGGGAAGGTAGCAGAGGGCTGGGAACAGCTTTAACGACTTGTTCCCATCTAAAGAGCTTCAGCCTCCGGGGAGCTCCTGCTGGCACCAAGTAATTAGGATCTTTATCAGGGTACCCATCACCAGCCCCGAGCTGGAGGGGATGACCAGAGTCAGTCCAGAGACCTCCTCCCTTCACCCCTTCTATCTCCACCCCAGTCACCCACTCCCACCTCCGGGAGATGCTCCGCTGCTCTAACCGCCTCCGAGAAAGTGATAACAGAAACTGGTTTAACTGGGAAAGGAGCTTAAATACCTCCCAGGGAGGTTGTGGGGAGTAACTGGTGCCAGGTGTGTCTCGAGTGGGTGCTAAGTGAGTGCGAAGTTCCCAGCTCTGCCCAATTGCTGATGTCAGGTGAGGGCGGAGGCAGTGGGACCCTGAGGGCTGCTGCTGGTTCTGTGTCTTCCTCTGGATTATCTGGATGTTTCCAGGATGGGATGAAGGTGGGAGGGAGTCTGGGAAGTGATGGTGGTGATGCCAGCGGAGAGGGGTCCCCCTCAGGGTGCTGGACAGCACAGCACTGCCCTCTCCAAACTGCCTTTCAACAAAGAACAGCTCAAGCACCTCAAAGTTCCTGTTGGCATCACAGAATCACAGAGCATTAGGGATTGAAAGGGATCTCGAAAGATCATCCAGTCCAAACCCCCTGCCAGAGCAGGATCCCCTAGATCCAGTCACACAGGAACATGGCCAGGTGGGTTTTAAACATCTCCAGAGAAGGAGACTCCACAACCCCTCTGGGCAGTCCCTTCCAGGGCTCTGGCACCCTCACCGGGAAGAAGGTCCTTCTCACACTGATGTGGATTGATTCCTCTGTTCCAGCTCACAGAATCACAGAACATTAGGGATTGGAAGGGACCCTGAAAGATCACCGAGAGTAGGATCACCTAGACCAAATTGCACAGGAGCTCACACCTGTTGCCCTTTGTCCTACATTAGATGCCACTGAGCAGAGGCTGGCTCCATCCTCCTGACACCCACCCTTCACATACTGATCAACATTAATGAGGTCACCCCTCAGTCTCCTCTTCTCCAAGCTGAAGAGACCCAGCTCCCTCAGCCTTTCCTCATGGTACCAGCTTTAGGCAGATGAGGTGTGAAGGGCTTACTTAAGGGTATATAGACTTCATGTCATTCCAGTGCAAAGACCTGTCCTATACAGAACTACAAAGGGGTTCAATCACTCTGCAGATGCAAATGCATTTGGTATGAGACTTAGCTGAAAGTGAAACTCTGCCTGCAGTTATGGGGATTAATTCCTTCTTCCGTTCTCATTTAGGTTCCCTCTTTTAGTCTGCTGTAGAAGTCACAATTTTATAAATCATTCTGTGGGGCTAAGATCTGCTTTGCAGCTCGTTTGAGCTACAGTGTTAGGAAAGAGTACCCTCTTCCAAAAGGTCACCCTTGTTGTTTATTCTCAGTGAAAAGATTTTTCATCTCTTTTTTTCCTTTTAATTCTAATTCCATCCTTCCTTTTCTCTGTCTCCATCTAGCTTTGCTTCTCTCTGAAGTGACCAGCAAGAGAACTTTTACCGTTTGTGTGGCTTATCCTCTTCTATGTACAAATGGCCAGAAAGCGAATATCCCTAGGCATTCTCTGAGCCTGCGTGCTCGGTCCTGGTTGAAGCAGTGTGTTCCAGTAGTGCTTGCCAAACCGTGTGTGGGAGAGGAGGAGGAATTTGCATGATCTTAATTTAGAAAGAGCATTTCTGTAGAAGTTGATATCGTGTTTTGTGCAGGGCTACAAATACCTGGAGATTAAAAAGCAAACAGCGTAAGATTCTGTTTCTAAGATATTTTCATAAGGCTTTGTGTGTGTGTGTGTGTGGAATATATTAGGTCTATGTTATCCATCATTTCTCCATTATAAAATCTCAGTTCATTAAGCCTTATCTGTAGCCTTTGAATTGAATGCAGTCTTCCTTTTTTAGTAGGAGGGCAGGTTAGTCTTTATCAGCTGTTAAACCCTGCAGATGTTTCCCTCGTAGCCACGTAGAAAATGGCTGATGTTGCACGAAACTCCACACGACAAATAACCTTCAAATGCCAGCATCCAATTTCGGTTTCAGTTCCACTCCTCATCTCCTGCACATCTATCCGTGATGCGACAGTTCAGGGTTACAGAAATGACTGACTAATTAAACATAAAAAACTATTCAAGACTAGTTACAGCATTTTAATTAGGACTGCATGGAAGTGATATTCATAGGATATGGACTGCTGTGTTGTAATGCTCAGGGAAAGGATGCAGCTGTGTAAGGAACTGTAAAGAATCACAGAACATTAGGGATTGGAAGGAATCTCGGAAGATCATCTAGTCCAGTCACCTAGACCAAGTCACACAGGAGCATATCCAGTGGGTTTTAAACATCAAAGAGGGGTTTTTTAGATATTAATGGTGGCACTAATGTCTGTTAACATGTGAACTGTTAACATGTGCCCATGCGGACTGTGATCTATATGATGAAGAATGGGCTCTTTATATGCTTGAAGTTAGGTGCATGTCAAAAACGTTGTTGCCTCAGGCTTCACTAGTGCCTTGTTGCTGAATCTCAAGGCTAAGAGATGTTTGGTGGCACAGGCAAATGATAATGGATGTTTTTTAGTCTAAATGATACGGAAGAGCTGCCTTTAAGAATCTGGTTGTGCTTTAGAGGTCTTGCTGTTACAGCAGCAAGGAAAATAATTGTGCATAAGCAAATACTGCTGGATTTGTAAGTTGAGTTCTTGTCTTTGCAGCAAAAATAATTCCTGATTTCCTGAAGTGTATTTTTCCCCTAAGTTGCGTATCCTCATTAGCAGCTTAAGTTTCATTGAAGAGTTCCTGCCTTCCTTACATTTCATTATGGTTGAGTAGATGCAAATCAGAAGAATGAGCCAAGGATTAGGTTATTTCGTTGTGCCCTTTAGGATGCAAAATCGGATTAATTTCAATGCTCCATGGCTGCATTAATTTGGGGGTTAGAAACAGAGAGAGGAAATGTGTGCGTGTGAGTGATGTGTTGGGTTTTGCCAGCAAATGAAGTCTAAAGCAAGGCTCCATCTTTTCAGTATGTCGTGCGGTGGTTTTTGTACCCGACTGCAACCACGTTCTCTTTCGGTTCATTTGCCATCTAAGTAGGAGTCTGTATCTAAAAACTTGCTGCGAAAGTGACGAGACTCTAAACGTGTTGGAGCACTACTGGAAAGAAAGAATGAGCCTCAGAGGAATCCTGAATTCCAGACAAAAAGGCACAAAGCTGCTGCTGACCTCTGCAACTTGTTTTAAAGCTTGGCCTCCTGTAAGATGCTAAGCAGAGAGCTGCTAGTTAAAATAGGAGGAAGATGAAGGCAGCTGCTGTGCTGAGACTTGCACCACAGATTGACTCATTGCTGGAAAGGAACTGTGAAAAAACCCGTGCCAGAATCAGCTCAGAAACCAGGAGAGCATGCAAAAGGCAGGAGCTGTGAGAATGTTTATGAGTTTAAGGGTTTGAGAACATGATCCAAGAAGCACAGCAAAGAAATCTAGAGGACTGCAGAAGGCAGGCTAGCCCGGAGATGGCTGAGCTGTCCATACAGCAAGGCATCAAGAACCACAACTGTTGGGAACGTCTCCAGGAGGGAAAAGGACTCTGCCAGAAGCCAGCAAGGCTTCTTTTCTAATTCCTTTCTAGTGAGCTGTGCGCCAAGCACTGGCAAGCTGATGCAGGATGTGCCAGATCCCGAGGCAGATGCACAACAAAATTCAGTCCTATTTGCTTTACTTGAAGGATTCACTGAGGAAATGGAACTTTTCCTTCATTTTAGGTTTTTAGCGTTGCTGTTTTAAACTGACAAAAGCGCCCTCATTACTGATTTAAAGAGGGGCTGAAATAACCTTGTGATTCGTGAAAGCACTTGTGTTCGGTTTTACAGCAGAGAGATGCATGGTATGAAATGTCATTGTGTTTTCTGCATGCATGAGTACACAGTAATGGAAGTGACTTGGTCTAGGTGGTCCTGCTCTGGCAGGGGGATTGCACTAGATGATCTTTCGAGGTCCCTTCCAATCCCTAATATTCTGTGATTCTGTGGTTCAACTAAAACAGTTAGAGGCATTTTTCCCCCTTCTTCTTTCAAATATATTGCAGCAAGTGTTGCTAAACGTTTCAGAGGGATAGATAACTGTCTTGCAAAGTCAGTGGGCTGCTCCTGGCATTACCAACTGCCTTTGTCTTCTTTGCAGTTGTCTATCAGAGTTTGTGTGCTGCAATGGAGATTGTCTCTTTGACACCATTCTGAAACTAAGAATTCTTCCAAAGACTCCAAAATACAGCTGGGAGGACCACTAGATAATAATTACATATTTCAAGGTGGGGGAATATCTTTATGAGAAACAATGTGCTTGATAAATGTCAGAAGGCCCTCAAATAAGGACTTCAAATCAGAGAATCATTAGGGATTGGATGATCAAAAGATCATCTAGTCCAATCCCCCTACCAGAGCAGGATAAGGTCTTGTACCTGGCAAAAGACAGTCCAGGAGTGCAGCACAGGCTGGAATCTACATGTGGAAGAGGTCCTGTGGCTAGTGAATGGCAGGTTCAATATGAGTGAACAACATGCTGCTGCGGGGGCAAAGAAAGGCAACAGGGTGCTGGGTTGCATCAACAGGGACATCACCAGCAGAGATAAAGAATTCATTATCCTGCTTTACTCAGCACTTGTCAGGCCACGTTTGGAATACCGTGTTCAGTTCTGATCCCCGTTTTGTGAAGAAGATGTGCACAGGCTGGAGAGGATCCAAAGAACCACAGAGATGATCAAAGGGCTGGGAAGCTGCCATATGTGGAAATGCTGAGAGAACTGGGTTCATTATGCCTTGACAAAAGGCGGTGTAAGAGAGACATGAAGTACCACCAGAACTTCTTCACAGTGAGGGTGACAGAGCACCGGAAAGGGCTGCCCAGCGGGGTTGTGGAGTCTCCTTCTCTGGAGACGTTTAAAACCTGCCTGGATGTGTTCATGTGTGACTTGGTCTAGGTGATCCTGCTG
>JAOXOE010000866.1:3787569-3811309 GCA_028565055.1 Phoeniculus purpureus
CCAACCCCCCCCCCGGTGCCTTGTCCCCCACTCTAGCCCCGGAGACCCCCGAGGAGTGGGTTCCCCACCCGCCATGTCCCCCCCCGCGCTGTGCCGTGGCTCGGTGACAGTGACAGCAGCGAGGAAGGGACCCAGGGGACCCTAAAACTACCCAGACCCCGTGTTGAGAGATCCCGAGGGAAGGGGGTCCCCACCCCTGTGTGGGGGTGGCTGCACCAAACCTGCTCCTCTCGCAGCTCCGGGGCCAAGGGACAGCCTTGGGCTCGATCCTTCTCTAACTGCCTCGGAGCGTTTCAGGTGAAATCTCCAGCTCTGGGGCCACCCTGGGGTAGGTCCGAGCTGCCCCCAGGGTCCCTGAGGTGTCCCCGAGCCCAAACCTGTCACACGGAGGGCAAAAATCAGTGTCGATGAAGGGTGTTGGTGTTTCTCTGACAGGATCCCATTCCAGTCCCTCCTGGGGAAAAAAAATGGTGGCGATGTGGGCTAAGGGGGGAAATAAAACCCCTGTAGGTGAAGAGATGACACCTGTGGGAGGGGCACTGGGTTCTGTGGTGGCTCCTGGTGGGTTCTGCACCCTTCTGGGATTTGGGGACATCTCCATTCTCTGGGCATCCTCCCTTTGCCGAGTCTCTGGGAAGCTTCTCCTCTGCTAAAGCGCTTGTTGCAATTGGGAGGGAAGAGGAATTTTGGTTGTGGGGGGTTTTCCAGCCTTTCCTTGGAGCCAGGGGGACCCCACAGGGACGAGGGGGTGCCTGGAGCATGTCCCCTCCCCAGACAAAGCCCCACTGAATTTGCAGGGAATGTTCCCCATCTGCGTTCACATCTCTGCTCCTGGCAGCACTGCCTTGCCGCTGCGCTCCGCAGAGACCTGTGTCCTGAGCCACAAAATATGATGGGATTTGTATTTATTTAATTTTCCCCTGTAAAGTGTTTTGGGGTTTGTGCTGGGCTGGGGAGCTGGTGGTGGCACCAGAAGGGTCAGGTCCTGGGCTGGGGGATCTCCTGATGGATAGGGGGACAAATGAAAATCCTCTGTGGGTTCTGAGCACAAAGCTGGTTGGGTTGGGCAGGGCAGGGCAGGGGGGTGTGTGGATGTAGGACCACATGTGCTCATGTGGGGCCCTCTTGGGAAGGGGAGGGACCCCTCATCTTGCTGTGCTGACACTGGGAAAGCTGTTAATTGTTCCCTGCCAGATTGACTTAGAAATTAACAAGCTTGCTGGCTCTCTCCTCCTCCTTCCTGTGCGTGGTGAGGACCCATATTTCAAACGGGAAAAAGTCGTAAATACTTGGAGTAATGTGAGAGCAGCCTCCAGCTGGGGCTGCAGCACCCAGAGAAGCAGGGGACTGCCCACGGGGTCCCTGCTGCGGGGAGCCCTTAGTGTGGTGATGAAGGTGACAGGGGCAGGAGGTCCTTGAGCCCTCTCATAGCTGTTTTCTGACATCGGAGTCAGGTCCTTTCGTGATCCCTCGTGCTCAGCAGGTTTTATGGTAAATGCAACATCTTCTTGGGGTGTCTCCTCCATCTCACCCTGAGGGGAGCAGGGTTGCTCTGCCTGTTGTCCGGATGATAAAGGATCACCGGTGTGACGCAGTGCCTGAGGAGAAGAGGGAAAATGTGCCTTTTCCAGGGGTCTCGTTAGACCCTTAATTCTGCGGCTGCTGTCTTGGGAGGTGACTCTTTGGGGAAGAGACCCCTGAGATCCAACCAGGTGGGATGTCCGAGGAGATGATGTGGCCATGCATTGGGGAAACTGAGGCTGGAAGGCTGAGTGGTGTTTGTGGGTCTCCACAGCACAGGAGAACAGCACCTGCCACCCCAGGGAGCTTGGGCCATGTTTGGAGACCTTAAAGCTGTCGTTGACTGTCCCACCTGATGCTGCTTTGAGGTCTCAAAATGCCACCCAGCGGCAGGTGGGTTGGGATGGATGCCCTCTGCAGAGCCTGGCATGGCCATGCTCGCTGTGGTCCCACAGGACTGAACCCAGCGAGGTGCAGGGTGAAGATCCTACCCAGCTGTGCTTCTTGTTGCAGAACAACTCGAGGTAGTAAACGCCCATCGAACTGTTTATCGCGTTTCCACATGGCTTATGAGGTTGGGCAGGTGGCAAGGCGCTGTGCAGGATGCCTGTGGCCACACGGCTGGACTTGATTTGAACACCCCCTTGGCTCCCATCAAACAGCTTCTCTTTTACATTGCAGAGATGACAAAATCATGAGTGTAGGATACGGAGAGAGAGAGGGAAGGCAGACCTCACCTGATTCAGTGCGGGCAGGCAGAGTGGATGGTGAGGAGAGGGCTTGTTCCGATGCATTAAGAAGGTGCCGCTAAGTAGTTTAAATCCACAGTTGCTAAACTTTGAGCTTTAAATTCTTCCTATATGAGTTGATAAGAACGTGCACATTATTCATCACTCTCTCCCCCATAAAAAGGAAAATCTGCAAGTGACTTCAGCAAAAGAACTGCTCCAGCAGCCTGGAAGATGTCCCTGACTTTCTTCTTCAAATAATCCCTTCCCTTGGCCCAGCTCCCTCCATCCGTGAAGCTCTTTGCTTCCTGCCGCTGGTGCAGTGGGAGTGAGGTCAGGACTCCTGGGCTTTGCTCCAGGCAGGATCCCTACAACTTGTATTTTCTTTTCTTTTTAATATTTACAAAGCGAAGGGCCCGGCCAGGCTGCTTGGGCTGGGGAGCTCCTGGCTACAGCAGTATTATTTTTTAAAATTGTTGTCGATCTTAAACTCCCGAGCCCTGAAGTAGTAAAAGCTCGGGTTGGCTTCCTTTCTGCCAAGTTTATTGCACAATAAGCTGGAGCAATCTGAGGGCTCTGTGAGATTGTATTTATTTATTTATTTCCCTCCTTCCTGTCCTCTCGGCTCTGACAGTTTGCTTTATAACGGGACTGATTTTTCTGCTTCTTCTTTGACACCAGCCTAGCAAACTGGAAATTGTCTTTCCCCACCTCCCCAGCCGCTGCCACCCTCTGTCCTTCAACTCATAAACCCTTTAGACGGCTGGGTCTGATCCAGTGTAATTCTCTCGGGGGAAATAAAAAGTCTAAGCTTGGGTGTCATTGTCTTGGCTTAGTGGTTTCTGGAGCCTGATGTTCCCATTGCAGTTGCTGCCTGGGCTGTTGGGTTCTTTGCTGCTCATCCAAGCCAGCCCTTGCAGACCTGCACACAGAGCCCTTCACAGGTGGTGCTGTCCCAGTTCAGCCCCAGCATCACCCGTGAAAGTAAATGTTCAGCCTGTGTTGCCCCCTTGACACCACTGCTGGGAGGTGTGACTTGCTTTAAACGCTGTTAATGTGTGAAGCCTCTTTGCTCCCATCCTCCTACCAGCTCCCCAGGGCTGGCACGTGGCACCCACACACGAGCAGCACCCACTGGGCACAGCTGCCAAGGGAGGAGGAGGAGGAAGGGAACAGGGTCCCCTTGGGATGTCCAGGTGTGAGAAGGGAGCATGTGTAAGGCTGAGGGAGAATCAGGTGCTGTATGTGGACCTAAGCACTTTGGGGATCTGCATCTACTTTAAGGCTCTTCAGGATGCTCCACTCTGTCTCTGGAGACAAAACAGTGGTGATGAGGGTGATGACAGCCCAGCTCATGGGGGTGTGGGACACAGCAGGACCCAACACTGGTGTTTCTCCTTGCTCCTGGCACTTGCCAATCCCTTTGGGGATTTCTGTCCCCTGCCCCAGTAAAGTGATGTTTTGCCTTATCCCAACCCAGCCTTGAACTGTTTGGGACTCACTGGGGCATCGTGGCTTTGGAAAGCTTGGGAGATGGCCTCAGCACAGCTCCTGGAGCAGCAGCAGGGGGTTTTGAGCTCTGCTGCATGGGCATGGCCAGCCCAGAGCTCTGAGACTGCCCTCTTCAGCCTGCATGGCTCAGGCTGGTGCAGCTTGAGTGTTGCTGTACAGGCAGGGTCTGTCACAAGGTCCCTGCTAACGCTTCCTGGCAACGCTTGCACAATTCAGAGCTGCTGCAGATCAGAAAGCAGATCTTGGTTTGTCTAAACAGGTTTGAAAACCTATCACATCAGAGCACACCTCAGCGGGGTTAGCGTTGGCATCAAACAGATTAAATCGGGGCTGTGGGCTGGGTCAGGTGGCCTCTGGCTGTTCCTGCCCAGCTCCTGGAGGTCTCTCTCTGCACCTGCCACAGTGGTTTTGCGAAGCAGCAGCTGAATCACTTGTTTACAGCCTTTATTTGTGGGTGATTGCCCTGTACAGCACTGGTTTGCATCAGACCAGAGGGCTGCAGCTTGGCTGAGACCTCTGAAGTGACCGGGATGTCCCCACCTTCACGGGGGCATCCTAATAGAGGGGGAAACCCAAGGGTTGGGGGGCTCTTACTGATGTGATTGGGGAGGTGGGAGGGTGGATGGCAGCGTGTGGCTGCGGACAGGGGGTTTGGGTCATGGCTGGTTCAGCTGTAGCCATCATTTGTGATGTGTAGCAGGTCCTGCAGGTGGTTTGCAAGAAAGGTCTCTCGGGGAGGATTTTTAAGCTTGTTGGGGTTCAAGTAGTGAATCATTAGCCTGTGAGTCTGTATGCAGGAGCACAGTGCCTGGGGTGTCCTGTCTCTCTTGCTGCCATCTCTCTGCGTTGGTTTTGGGGCATCTCAGACGTGGCCCGCAGGAGTGTGAAGGTGGGAATGCAGTTGGTGTCTTGCGTTAGAGGGCTGAGGTTCCTCTAGCTGGTCACAAATAGGTCACAAGGGGTAAGCGGGGCTGCTCAGACTTAAGGAATGATTCACTCTGTGGTGCTGGAAGGTGATGGATTTACACACCCAATGAGTTGAGAAACATCAGATCCTACCTCCACAACTTCCAACCTTCCTATTTTCCACAGTGCTGATTTTATGGGGGTTTTCCCCCACTTTCACTCCTATTTATGGGCTCCTGACCCATGACATGATGCTGAGGTGCACGGGGTAGCCACGTGCTTTGGGTGCAGGCGGCACGAGGCTGGAGGCAAAGTGCTCTCCATCTCCCTCCTTTGCAGCTGCCAAGCTGGGATCACAAACAGCTGGAAGGAGTGTGAAGGCACATGGTGTGCTGGGTTCTGTGTGGCTTCTCAAAACTGAATAGCCCCATCTCAGGAAGATAGCAGAGCCCTGTCTAGGATTCAGTACCTTGTCTTCTTGTGGTGGGTGAGTTGGATCTCCCCATCCCTCCCTCCGAGCTGGTGCTTAATTGTTTTCTTTGTGGTGTCCCTGTATCCAAATCGATGGTGCTAGTAATTCCATGGATTAATTAAACCTGAGAGGTTCTTTCCTTAGAAGCCTTGATCATTCTTCCCTCCATTTTGCTCTAGTGAAGACAGCAGAGCTGGACAGGCTACCTGCTTGCAGAGCTGCAGGTGCCCGTGTGTGTGTCTGCAAAATCTGCAGGAATCAGGGGTTTGTATTTGTTCAAACTCCTCTTCAGCTCTGATACCATCAAGTGTTTGCTCTGGTTCCTGGGGAACGTGGATGGGTGCTGCTTCTGCCTTCCTCCGATCAAGGTTTCCCTCCTGCTGCTCCATTCCTTTGTTTATTGTGTTGCTGTCGTTGTCGCTGGCAGCGGCTTCAACTCTTTCCCTCCCATCAGCTGCAAAGGGTGGTTGGAAGCTGAGCAGCAGTTTCCAGTCACCACATGAAATTCCTGTGAAATCCCCGACCATCGCGGTTCAGGATGTGCAGAAGGCAAAGGTGATGGGCAGAGCTGTGTCCCACTGGCAGTTTCGAGGTGGAGCAGGCAGGTGGGGACCAACCAAACCATCCTGTGCTCCCCTAGGGCAGAGGGGTGGCCCTGGGCATGCAGGGACACGGGTGGGGAGGATTTGGTGTTAAAGCACATCAGCGGTTGTGGTTTCCACCAACAAATCACTGTCCCCTGAGGTTGCTCCAGTCCCCTCCAGGCAGCTAGCTACTCAGTGCACCCAGCCCCAGGGCAACCTGGTAGATGGGAAGACAAGGACTGCACCCCAGCACCCAACCCTACAGGCACCCATTGCCCACCTGGGGGTGGGCAGGGTGTTGTTGGTGCTGTCTTCTGACCTGGCTGAGCTGAGCACCCTTCAAAGGGCAGAGGGATGCTCTGGAAACACAGAGGCACTAGTGCAGGACTGATGCAGGTGACTAGTCATCGTGGTGGCCGATGCATGGGGTTTGCCCAGTGCAAACCAGTTAGTGAGCCAACTGGTGTTTCCGGCCCTGATTCCTGGCACAGGGTGGCCGGTGATGGCATCAACCTCACCTGAACCATCGCGGAGTGACACCCGAATCCTCCCTGTTGGCTTCTTCCCTCCGAGTCGCCATTTTATTTGCCTTAACCATTGATGTCGACGCGAACACTAACCTATAAAAATTAGTTTAGGATGGCTGCCAAGAAAATCTCCGCGGTGCCTTGTGGGTAACTCCCTGCGAATTACCATAAAAGCCGTAGTGCCGAGGCTGCTGTGGCAGTTGTGAGGATGCCAGTCACACCGTGCTCGGTATTTAAAATTCAGATGAACGTGGAAACGCGCTCGTGTCTGGATTGCAGCAGCTCCTGGCGTCCCTGGTGTCCCTGCCCTGCGCGATGCTGCACCCGCGTGTGGTTTTGAACATCTCCTCGCGCTCCTCCAGCGTTCTGCCTGGTTGTAAGAGGCAACAGGTAGCGAGAGGCGGGCGAGCCGTGCTCCGGGTGAGAGTGGTTTCTGATAGCTTCCTCCCGAGGGGACGAGCCTCCTGCTTCCCATTGAGCCGCCGGCAATATTTCACTTGAGGGAGAAGCCGCTCCATAACCCTTCCCCTACACATCCTGACCTGTTTCCGAGGGCACTTCAGAGCTCACTGCCAGGACCCGAGAGCGCTCAGAAGATGGGAACGTGGGTTGTCCCAGTGCTCGGTGGAGCCTGCACAAGGGGGATGTCTCGCTGCTGTGCTGGAGAGGGCAAACGAGCTGGTTAGTGTCAGGGTTTTGCTGTGTGCCCTTGGAAATACAAAGTGCTGCTCTTTTATCTGTTGCTGCTGCTTTTCCCCCGGAGCAGGAGCCAAGGTGACCGCAGGTCTCTAAAGCAGAGCTTCGGCTGAGGAGCTGCTCTGGCAGAAGGTGTTGCTGATCTTCTGCTGGCCGTGATGGATCATTTCATTTAAATTTTCCTGAAATATAATATTCATCACAGTGTCAGTGTCCCACCTTCATTATAGCTTACTGATAAACATCTCTAATCGGAGAGCGATCTCTCCGCCCTGCCAGAAACCGCCTGGGGATAATGAATACATTTTTGGAGCCGGGAGAGGGTGTCTCGGGGATGTGTTTCTGCTCTCCCACCCCATCTGTGCGCAGGGAATCGCTTGCCTGGCTGATAAATAAAGCGAGAAGCAAATCTGGTTTTCTCAGGTTCTATTTGAGGTGTTCTGTATGCGGCTGTTTCTGTTCAGGGCTCTAAAATGGTGGCAGTTCGGATGTAACCTGGTGTCCCTGTTTGTACCCGACAGTGTTTTCTTGCCCAAGGCCCCTGCCTGTGGCTGGGGGTTTAGGGCAGCACCCCAGAGTGCAGCTTAACCCCCACTGCACTGGACAGCCAGGCTGCCCCTTCCACCCTGTGAGGGGTGAATCCACGCAGATGTCCTGGCTGGGTTTGGACGGGGCGGGATGCAGCTCCGCGCTGACTCTCACGGGGGGCCGGAGCGGCGATGGCCCCGTGTGCAGCAGAGCACGTGCCGTGTACAGTTCAGATGAGCCATTTCGCTTCTCTCCCTGTGGTGTCCAGAGCAATCACAGCAGTGGGGGGTCCCAGCGTGAATCCTAGGAGCCATTGGCAGGCTCAGCACGACGGGCTGAGCAGCTCGACTCACCTCCATCCTGGTCCCCTGCCACGATGGCACCAACTCCCTACCCAGCAAGGTGGCTTCTGCTCGTCTCATTCCTCTCCTGGTTGCTTTTGCCAGGGGGAAGGGCTGCTGTTCCCTGGGTGGCTCTGACTGCAGCAGCTTGTGTGGCCGGGGAAATTGGTGTGCCCCGGCTCCACGGCCATCCTCGACCACCTGCTCCAAAGTGAAGGTGATGTCTGCTGTGTCCAGGATGGATTTGCTTGCTGGTTTTCTCATCTATGCAGCAGTGGGAGATGGTGGCTTCTGGTCCCACGTGCCATTGGTACTGTTCCGCTTCAGAGTCATTGGCTGATCATCCTCTGAGCCCCTTCTTGGGAAAGACCCCTGAGGTTTTGGGGAGCCAGCTCCTGGCCCTGTCTGGGGTTTTGAACTTCAGAATCAAAGAGTCCCTAGAAGCCTTGGACAGACTTGACCTCTCGGGCTGCTCTTCTGGAAAGGGCTTTCCTCTCCCTGCACCTCCGCTTCCTCTTCTGCATTTGACCTAGAACAAGCTCATTTGGGATTTCCTGTCACCTCTGTTCCTCTCTGGCATCCAGACTCTGAGACCTGCAGCCTGTTTCTACCCTGTTGAGAAACTTGTCAGGAGGAGGTAAGCTCCCCCCAAGTTTGGGGTCTCTAGCACTGCCTGACTGTTGTGTGTGCCCCGGCTCTACTCCAAGACCTGCGGTGAGCCCTGAGGAGAGCAGCCAAGCGAGTTCCCTGCTCACTTCTTCCTGGAAGGGCTTGTTGCACTGTGCTGATAAGAAGATTTATTTTTTCCAGGACCCTAAAGCCCAACTTGGCACCCTCCAAGGATGAGGATGAACCAGCTGTCGTGCGGTGAGCGGAGCTGGGTGCAGGGCAGGAGGTGGCAGCGAGGTCTGAGGACGAGCTGCCATCACCACATGTCCTTCCGATGTCATCCCGCTTCCTCAGGGAGGGTCGAGGAGGAAACTCCAGCCAGCGGCAGCCCCTATCACCTTTCATCGCCTCAATTTTTAGCAGCCTGACCTGTGGATGCCTGTCTGGCTCTGTGGGGTGGCTTCTGTGGCTGCTGGTGGACTATGTGCCCTAAGGGCTTTGCTGCTGGCTCCCATAAGGGCATCCCGGTGAGGCTGTCTGGGTTTTGAGTGACCACAACCTCCAGTCTTCTCAGCATCTGCTCCTGAGCTGCAAGCAGCAGGACCACAGCTTCAATGCTTTATCTGTCCATGTCCCCCTCTGCAAAGCAGCTTCCTGGGAGGTATGGAGGACACGAGCATCTCTTTGCTTCTCTTCCCATCAGAGGTGACACAGGGACAACATCCATTCAGCAGCCCAGGATGTCCTGACCTCCTAAAAATAGGTGTAAAGCTGCTCTGAAGAAAAAAGGAAAAGCAGGGAGGTGGAGAGGAACTGAAGGGTTTCTTAGAAATAGGAGTGGAAAGTGTATAAAATATTTCATGGCCCTTGCAGCTAAGGCTTTTCATCGTGGCTGCCTTGGGGAAGGCTCCATGTGGGTTCCCAGGGCCTCTGGCACGTGGCTGGCCTGATGAGGAGCCGGGTTTTGGGCTGGATGAGGAGTAAGGAGAAGGGAAAGAAGAGGCACCATGTGGTTTTCATGTCCAGAGGTGATTTGCAGCTGACAGGGGTGTTCCTGGTCTAGGTGGGTATAAAAGCTCATGTGGGACATGGACCCCAGTGTCCTATGTCATCCTGTGCTGTATTTACTGGACTGTCCCTTTTCATTGAGAATGGGCGATACAGAGTCATAGAATGGGTTGGGTTGGAAGGGAGCTCAGAACTCTCACCCGGTGCTACCTCCTGCCATGGGTAGTGACACCTCTCTCCAGAGCAGGGTGCCCAAAGCTCCATCCAACCTGGCCTTGGACAATTCCAGGGATGGAGCAGCCGCAACCTGTTCCAGGGCCTCAGCACCCTCAGAGGGAGGGATTTCTGCCTCAAATCCAATCTAAATATCCCTTCTTTTAGCTTGAGCCCATCCCCCATGTCCTATCACCAAGGTCCTTCAGAAAGAGTCCCTCTCCAGCTTTCCTGTAGCTCCTTCAGGTACTGGAAGCTGCTCTAAAGTCCCCTTGGAGCCTCCTCTTCTCCAGCCTAGGGAATGACATGGTTTGGGTCTCCTCTCTGTGTCCAGAGGAGCTGGGGCAAAGTGCAGGGTCAGTCAGTCATGGCTGTGCTGCCTTTAGGTACCTCCGAAGGGCTGAGCTGGCCACACGCTCGATGCATCCTGCTGCCAACATAGCCCATAGGAGTGTGCACTGATGAGACGGGAAGCTGGTGGGGGAAAGCACTTCAGCCTTTCTGCTGTGGGCAGGGGTCTGTCCCTAGTGCTGGCCTGGCTGGCTCAGCCCAAGGAGCACGTTAGGCTTGGATTTCGCTCTTAAAAACCACCCAGAGCCAGGCTGTAATTAGGCTGCGCCGCCTCGTAACTGGATCTCCAGCCCGATGCTTTGTTCTTGGCTTACCCTTGACTTTTTCCAGTGTCTTTGAGCGACTCATATCCCTTAGCGATGCCTCAATCTTTCATCCTCCATGCCGAGCCCTCGAGGACAGATGCTCTTGAGGCAGGGGCTGTCTGGCAGTGTCTCAGGCAGAGCTTGTCCTGCAGAGCCCCTGCTCTCCTCCCAGCCCTCTCGACCTTTTCCTGAGGAGTCTTTACAGGTGACTCCATTGCGGGTTTTGCTAGGGAGTGTCGGAGGAGCTTTTTTTAAAGCACAAGATGACTGTGCAGCTTCCTCAGTGCCCTCTGAAAGTGGGGGCATCAGATGGAGCCCTGTCTGTCTGTCCCTTTCCGTCTGCCTGCGCATCTCTCGGCTCCTCTTGCAATTAAGGAGATTGCAGATATCCTCCGGGTGTGGATAGCGGGAGCAGGAACACAGGATGGGGGGACCCAGTTGGCTGATGCCATTGAGTCTCTCCAAGTGTGCTTTGGCATAACTGGGCAGAGCCAGGAGCAGCCCCACTCCCCGCAGGGAAGTGGGGCAGGTAGGATGGGATGAGCTTGGCACGGGGGCGGACAGAGCAGGCAGTGGCAGACGGGTGTGTGGGGGATGCCATGAGGAAGGAGGCGGTGGAAGGTCCGCAGGGTGAGGGAACAGCCTGTGTGTTCGACAGCGGAGGGGGGTGTGCAGCCCCGCTGCTCAGCTCGGTGCCAGCTGCCCTCTCTCCGGCTGTGCTGCTCTTCCCAGCGGGGCTCTGCGATGCAGCAGCCTCCTCTCAGGAGGATGCACGAAAGCTTTGGCAGAGCCCCCATGCTGTGGCAGTGGGAGCTCCCTGGTGCTGCTGCGGGGAGTCCACCCCCATGGATGCTGCAGCACTGAGCGTAGGGCAAGTGGCTGCTGCTTTGGTTGATCAAAGTCATGTTGTCCTATTCTCTGCTTCTGGGCTCTCACTGCCTGCATCAGGCCCTCCTGACAAGGCATCTCCTGGATTCTATGGGAAGAGCCTCCCTGCTCTGCAGTTTGGGGCAGAGAAGTCAGCAGCCCTTCCCACTGCTGGGACCGGGAACCATCCAGGGCACATGGCATGTTGGCATGGGAAGCAGCTTTTGCTCTCCCACCTGGTGTCTGCCATCCTCTGGGATGCTCTGGGTGGCCTTTGGGATGCATCTGGCTGGGATGCTTTGGTTGTGCTTGCCATGCTGTGGTTGGCTTTTTAGGACTGGGAAATCCCAGTGTGAGCTCCAGTGTTGAGCTGCATTGCACACAGCCCAACTCTTTGACCAATAGATGTCCCCTGAACATCCTGAGTGTGGGCTGGTGGGAGGGATGAGGCTAGGGCTGACAGAAACCTTCAGCAGCTCATTTTCTTCCCAGGCTCCTGCAGTTAAACACAACTGGAGCTGTGTCCGCAGCAAAGCTCTCGGCCTTGGGCTCAGTGGCCCTGACCCCGGGGATGAAGGGCCACCAACCATATTGGTTCCAGGCGCTTTCATAACTCACATAGCTGGGCCCCGTGCCGCGGGTTGTGCTGTTCTGCCTCTCCTCCAGCATCAGCCGCTCTGTAACTGCATGTTCCCAGCAGTAAATTCAGCAGCGAGGGGAGGTCTCAGGTTCCTTCCCGGCTGGAGGGGTGCCCGGAGCTCCATGCCCTGCGGCATGACCCGGCGGGGAACGCAGCCCTGTCTGCCCGTGGCCGCTGTGACTGGCTCCTGCTGTGCTGACGCAGCGTTTGGGTCCCTCTGCTCTGGAGGCAGAGTGTCCTGAGCGGGGTAACACAACAGAAACCCTTCTGGACATCCCATCCCTGCTCTGAGGCTTAGCCCCAGAGAGGCAGAGGATGTGGTACAGTACCGTTGTGGCTCACCAGAACAAGCTGGAGGTTTCCCTGCTCGTAAGCGGGGAACAAACTGGGCTCTGAGGTGCCTCAGATGTTGCTGCTGTGTCCTACTGGAGTAGCAGATGTCCCCGGCAGCCCTGTGAAAAACCTTTTGACTTGAAACTGGAGGAAATGTGATGGTTGTAGTGGCCCCTGAGTTGAGGGGAGTGTGGTGGATGTGGTGGAGGGTTTGGGGACTGAGGAGAGCAAAAAGAGGTTTGTTTGCAATCACAAGTGGGTGCTCATAATCTCGTGCTGGTTGCTGACATCTCTCTGTGCTCTGCTGAGAGCTGGTGGGACTGGGAGCACTGGGCTTGTGGCTGAGGGGGGGTATGGGCTGATGGCCCCCTTGTCCCCAGCAGTGACGGTGACCCCATCTGCCCTGTCTCCCTTCCCTTCAGCTGAGCAGGGGTAGCTCTTGGAAAGCTGTTCCTGACCTTTCCATCTCTGTGCCCTCAGCTGCCACCAAGTGACACGGTGACATTTCACGTCTTGAACATCTGAGCAATTTCATAGAGGAAAAAAACCCAGCAGAAGTGAAAGGCTCTGGCTTTCTGTGTCCAACAAATTGGATTGGTTAACCTGAAACTTCATCTGTCGGCTGGCAGGGCCCTGCTGTGGCCAGCGGCTGGTGGGACAGCGTGGGGAGGAGGAGGGAGTGGTGTTAACTTGGGAGTGTGATGTTTGCTGTGGTTCTGGCAGTGAGTTTCTGGAAGTCTTTTTGGAATGATTCTATCATCATGGAATCACAGACTGATTTGAGTTGGGAGGGAGCTCAGAGCTCACCCAGTGCCAACCCCCTGCCGTGGGCAGCGACACCAGACCAGGCTGCCCACAGCCCCATCCAGCCTGGTCTTGGACACTGCCTGGGATGGAGCAGCCACAGCCTCCCTGGGCAACTTGTTCCAGGGCCTCAGCACCCTCACACAGAGGGATTTCTGCCTCAGATCTCATCTCAGTCTCCCCTCTTTTAGCTTGAACTCATCCCCCTTGTCCTAGCACTAGATCCCTTGTAAACGGTCCCTCTACAACTTTCTTGTGGCCCCTTCAGGTACGGGAAGCTGCTCTAAAGTCCTCTTGGAGCCTTCCTTTCCCCAGGCTGAACAGCCCCAACTCCCTCAGCCTGTCCTGAAGGAAAGGGACAGGTCTTTGCACCAGACATGGGACAGCTGCAAACCAGCCTGGTCGAGTTGGCAGTTGTGCTTTCTCTCTCCTCAGCCGGGGCAGCAGAGTCTCTACCCATCCCCATCAGGGAGGTGATGCCATACGCTGGGTAACTCCAGCACACTCTGGTGCCAAAGCAAGGCCAACGCAATGGCTCTGCCACAGAAACCGCGTCCCATGCTGGGTGTGTTGGAACACAGCTGCTGGGGCCCTTGGCACGAGCCCGACGTGTTCACAAAGAGCACTGACTGCCGACAGGAAGGCAGGTACCAGCATGACTTGATGTGTGGTGGATGGTTGCACAGGACCTGCTATTGATGGTGCAGGTGAAGATCAGGACAGAGTTCTTGAATCTGAGGGTGAGGGATCCCTGGAACAGGCTGCCCACAGAAGTGGTAGAGGTCCCATCGCTGGAGCCATTCAGGGTCAGGCTGGATGGGGCTGTGGGCAACCTGGTCTGGTGAGTGATGGCCCTGCTTGTTGCAGGGAGGTTGGACTGGACGGGCTTTGGAGGTCGCTTCCAACCCAATACACTCTATGAATCTATGCACCTCTGGGTCCCTTCTGTTCTCCCCATGGAGCGGGAAGACTCTCGTGTGCAGGGGGAGATCATTTCTTCTTCTTGAGCTCTGTTGAGGCTTAGTGCAGTTTCTCCTTGCTCCAGGAATCCTGGATCCCTGGAGAATTGCAGAGTTGCTTCGCTCCCCTTTTCCATTGTTTTAAATTAAGAGAAAGAAAACAGATAAAAAGGGCTCTGTGTGTCTGTGTGGGGAAATCCAGCTCCCTGCCAAGCTGACCCCACTGCCCTGCGGCTTTGGGGACTCTACCCCAGCCTGGTGATGCTGGTAGGGCTAGAACCGGCTGCTCTCGCGCTCCGTCCCCGACTCCCCTTGGCCGTGGCACGTTGCTGCTGCAGCTCCCAACTTCTGCACTGTCTTCCTCAGCTTCATCTTTCCCCAGCAGAGGTTTTGTCATAAGTCCTCTGTAGATCTGTTACTGCCCATGTGGTCGTCGTGGCAGCTTGTCGCCTGCCCTGGGGTTTTGCAGGTCTCGCTTGGTTGCTCAGCAGGCTCCAGTGTGGGATGGCTGCAGGCTCTGGAAGACTCTGCAGTGCTGCTCATATGGAAAACACTCAGTTAACCACAAAGAATGGAGATGGTGCTAAAAAAAACCCCCAAAAAAGGTCATCCGCAGGGGCCTGCAGGGTGGGGACATCGGAGCTGCCTCTTATAACTTCTGCTGGGGTTGTGTGGCTTGAGAAACTCCTTCCCCTGAGGGAGCTCTTCATGCAGCAGGGCTGTGCAGATGATGTCCTGTCCTGCAGATGTCAGGCACTGGGCTGGATGGTCCCCCCACTGGTGCAGCCCTCCTGGGAGTTCTCCAGGATTAACCCTCTGGTTTAGCCCTTCCCTGTGCATCAGCTGCTGCCTCGGGCATTTTGAAGCAATCCCACAGGAAGGCAAAAAGCGAATCCTGAATCCTCTTGTGTGAACAACTACAGCCACTGGGACAGGATAGGAGCTTCTGCTCTGACAGAGACATGGGTGGCCAAGGTGGCTCCAGCTGGCTCTCAACCTCAGGGGTCTCCAGGAGGGCTCAGGTACATGGTGGACGTCTTGCTTCGGTCTTGGCAGGGTGTTGGAGGACTCAGGAACGTGATGGAACATTACCAGCAGCTGCATGGTGTTTCCCATGGCTTTGTTTTTCCAGGAGACCTGTGAGCCACAGAAGTACCTTCTGAGAATATTTGGGTTCCCAGTGTGCACATTGCAGTCTTTTCTGTCCTAGCATCACCCAGAAGATCCCCACCACCCTGAGCATCAGGGACACCAAGCAAATCCAAGGCCAGGGGCTGCATTTGAGGCTGAGGTGTCCAAACCCACCCTGGGCTTCATGCAGACGGAAGCTGAGGCTTGGTGGGCAGTGAGTCCTGGCAGCCACAGCCCTGGTGGACTTGCTGAAGAAACCTAATGGGGTGGAAAATCCCTCAGTTCAGTTTTTCCAGGTCTGAAGTGCAAGAGGAGTCTTGAACTGTGGGGAGCAGAGCTGAAGCCTTCTGCCCGGGCACCGGTGCCATGGATGCGTGTGGCACGTCCTCCTGGCTCCGTTTGCCTTGATTTGAGGATTTGATGCATCCTGCTGTTTAAAAATAAATAGCTGGTTATTTTGGGCCAGGGAGGCAAACAAATCAACAGACCAGTGATTTCTTCAATCATCCCGCGTGCTGCATAGGGGAAGAGATTAATAAAATACCTGCCATCCCCAGGAGCTATTTGTTAGAGCCAACGATGATGATGGGTAAAATTGAGTTCCTGCTTATGATGGGTTTGCTCACACTCCTGCGCTCCCTCTCCAAGGCATCACTGGTCCTGACAGTGCTGAGGTGGGAAATGAGATATTGATCTGCAGTACAGGTCTGAGCTTTCCCAGCAAGAGTGGCACGGTGCTCTCCAGCCTCGCAGGACTGGCTTGTGCTCTGAGAATTGGGTCCTTTTAGGTGTTTGGGGATCCACCCAGAACCTAGGTTGTCCATGGAGTTGCTGTCCTGTGGTTATTGCCCGTTTCTTGGTGAGTTTGAGCCTTTAGGGGCTTATCAAGAGAAACTACTCGTGGCATGTGGAACTGCCGTACATGGTGTTGGCTGTTGGAAGAAGGATGATCAGGAGCAGGCTCCTTCTCCACGTTTCTGCAGACCATGGCAATGTTTTTCCCATTCAGTCCTGATTTTTTTTGTCTGTGAAGTGAGCACATGCAGAGCTGTTCTTCCTCTGGAGGCCAGAACTCCACTCATTGTCAGTCCATGAGGTTTTCACATGTCATCCGTGAGCTTGGCAAGACCAGGCTTCCCTTGGGCCACGGATAACTTGCTCAGAGAAGCAGCCAGCGTTACCTGGCTCCTTAGGGCTGTGGGCTACTCTGTGTTTGCCCTGCAAAGGTCATCCAGAAAAACCCATTTGACTTCTGACATCATGGGAGCATCCAGCCTCACTGGATTGTAGAGTTCATAGCCTAGGAAGGCTGAAGGCTCATCCTTGCATCTGGGTCTCATCACTGCAGCTCAAACCCCCATGGGCAGACAGGGAATGGTCTCCTCTCCCCAGCCCCTGCGATCAGTGACATCCAAAATACTCCTGCTTTGCAGCAGAGACCTCCCACAGCTCATTGCAGTTTTGGGGAGTTGCCATCCAGCTGCTGTTGTTGGGTCTCCCCAAAACTTTCCTCTTGGAATATTTTGGGATTATTTCACCCCAAAGGTGGGGATGGTGCAGGATCTCGCATCCAGAGAGATGGGGGTTTGTCCAGCTGGGAAATGGAGCTGTTTGCCCACTGGTTTAGTGCTCTGTGTGTCCTGCATTGCCTCGGTGGGACGTGAACTATGTAAACTGCAGGACAGAGGGCTGTGAATGCAAAAGCCAACCCCCCATGTACGGGTGTGGAGACCCAAGGGAAAGCTGAGTGGGTGAACACTCATCCTCCAGCTCGAGTGGACAGAGGTCTTTGGGGGTAAAAAGCCTTTTCTCCCTTGCCCCTGGTTTGGGGAATGCCCCATCCTAACCCTGGTCCACAGGAGCCCTTTTGGCATCAGGCAGGCTGAAGGCAGTGTTTGCCACTCTGTGTTTTGGGGTTTTTTTGTGATGAATGTTCTCCTCCCCCACAAAATACCCCTCTTCAGGTTGCTTTCATGTTCAAAGCAAGAAGAACGCAGTTCCTCCTACTAATGAACCTTTGCCGGTTGCCCCAGCTCGTGGGTGGGTGTGGAGAGCAGGTTTGGGTTTTGGCAGGGCTTTGGGAGAAAGGAGGGGGAAAGTCCCATCTGAGTTTACTGTTGCTGTAAGAGCTGGAGGCTCCGTGGCTGGAGTTAAATGGGGAATGTAGCCATAAGGTGGCGTGAAGTGGCCCTTGGGCTGAAGGTGTGTGCCACAGTGGTGGATGAAGCTCCCAACCCACTTACTGGATGGCTCACGGGTCTCATCATGGCACCAGTGAACATTTAAACCAAGAGGTGCTCTGTGTTCAGAGCATTTCAATTGAGTAAGACTGCAAGTTGTGTTTTGACGGTGCTGGTGTGGAGGTCCTGGGAGCCCACGGATGGCCGGACCCATGGCCGGTGATGTCTCACCACAGTGAGGTAGTGGCTGCCCCTTTCCAGCTGGGTTTGGTGTTCTGGGTTCTGTTCCTGGCTTTGTGCATCCTGCACCCTCTTTGTCAGCAGAGCCACTCGTGGTCTTTGCAGTGAACAAATAGTCTGCAACGATGGCAGATGAACTAACCATTGGAGAACGGAGCGATGATCTGGTTCATGCTGGATGCAAGCAATGGGTTGAATCCTCGGTCCTGTCCCTAGGCTCTAGGTGTCTCTTGTCATCTCAGGGAGGTAGATCTGAGGCTGGGCCTTCCCTTAGGGGCTGGGAAGAGCCAACCTCTCCTTGAAGAGGGTTTGCATAGAGTGTCCATGCCGATGTGTGGGGACCTCACCATGAACGTTCTCGATGGCGCTGAGTGACCGCCCCTGTGAGCTGCTCCTGGCACACCAAGGACAAATTAAATAAACATGCTCGATTGCTTAAACACTTCTTTTTAAAACGAGCAGTAGCTTTTTTATATTAAACTACGCGGATGCGCTGCTGGGAAACAGTTCAGCAGGTTGGGGTTGTTTAGTTCCTGGTGCTGCTTTTCCAGAGTGATTCCTGATTTAAAAACCAAATGCCAAGTGCAGGCCAAGTTGGAGGTTTAATCCAGCAAAAGATGCTGCTAAGAAGGAGCTGCACTGCTTGGAGTTGTGGGGCTTGGTTTGGACTCTGAAAGGTCTTTTCCAATCAAAGAGGTTCTGTGATGGCAGGCAAACAGTTCCTTGCAAGTGCTGGAGAAAAGGGGCTGTGAGCAGCTCGTAAGGGGCTCCATAGATGGCCACAGCTCCTCGGGAGAAGTTTCAGTGATTCACAGATCACCAGGTTGGAAGGGAGCTCAAGGACCATCCAGCCCAACCTCTCCAGCTAAAAACAGAGTTTAAATTCAATGTCGCAGCAGCATGTCCAGCTGGGTCTGAAAACTATCCAGTGTAGGTCAATCCTTCCCTTGGGAGATGATTCCAGGGGTTAATTGTTCTGAGGAGGAAGAATTTCCCTCTGGTCCCCAATGGGACTCTCCCCAGCAATACCTCAGACCCACCCCCCCTTGCCTTTTCCATCTGACTCCTTGTGAAAATGGAGTCACCATCTTCTTGGCAGCCACCCTGTAGGTGCTGGGACCTGGGAATAAGGTCCCCCTGAGCCTTCTCTTCTCACAGCTGAACAAACCCAGCTCTCTCAGCCTTTCTTCACATGGTAGGGCTTCTAGCCCTGTGATCATCCTTGTGGCCCTGAGGTCCATGAATTGTCAGAATGTTGAAAACTCTTGGAAGGTGTTTGGGGGTGCTGTGTACGGGAGTGTGATGGTCTGTGCACTTCCAGGGACGTGGATCTGCACTGAGCTGGGCTTGGGGACCAGTTGGGCTTGGGATTGGCATCCTCCCCTCCGTGCGTGTCCTGGTGGATGACCCTGTGCTGAGCTCTTCCCCGCCTGTGCCTCTGGTTTTGTTTTTACTCTTTGATCTCTGTTCTGTTTAGATGGCAAAGAGACAGCCCGGCGTGAGGGTTACAGCTTGTTCAGCATTACAGCATTGGTGGGGGGGGGTTGGATGCTGCTCTAATATAACCAAGATTGCTAAGCAGCATCTCTGCGAAGGCAAAATGCAGCCAGAGAGACGCTAATGCTTCAGGCTGACCTTGCTCGAAGCATGTGGGGGTTTTACTGTTTCCACAGGCTTGTGATCGGTGCCCTAAAATAGCATCTGCCTCAAACCCCAGAACAGTAATGGGGCAGCGATCCCTGTGCTCGTGCCTTGTACCTGTGGGACAGCTGTCCCCACCAGGGTGTTGCAGAGTGAACTGTGCTCCTGCACAGATGTAGAGGAACAACAAAAAACTAGAGATCCCACAACCCCACTGGTTTTTTTTTTCATCTCTCTGGGCTTGAGGGAACGTGAATGATTCTGTGATTCCTCCTGGCAGTTGGTTGAGGGACCAGCCTGGCTTGGGGGAGCCCAAGGGAGGACCCAGGGCTGGCCCTGTTCCCTTTGCCTCTGCATGGACCACAGGCCACATCCTTAATTTTGTAATGAATGGGTGATCTCGCACGAGCGCAGCTCCAGCTCCGCTGCAAGGGTCCCTGCACGGCCACAGGATCAGGGCTGCTTCACCACCCACGATGGGGAAAGGAGTTGGGGAGTGCAGAAAGGCTGAAGGAGCTGGGTCTCTTGAGCTTGGAGGAGAGGAGACTGAGGGGTGACCTCATTAATGTTGATAAATGTGGGAAGGGTAGGTTTCAGGAGGATGGAGCCAGGCTCTTCTCAGATAGGACAAGGGGCAGTGGGTGTGAGCTGGAACAGAGGAGGTTCCACATCAACCTGAGAAGGACCTTCTTCCCAGTGAGGGTGACAGAGCCCTGACAGGGGCTGCCCAGGGGGGTTGTGGAGTCTCCTTCTCTGGAGACGTTTAAAACCCATCCTGTGTGTCTTGGTCTAGAGGATCCTGCTGTGTCAGGGGGATTGGACTGGATGATCTTTCAAGGTCCCTTCCAATCCCTCATGTGGATCTGTGCATCTGTGAAGGTAGATGCTGCTCCATACCCTGACTCTGTACCCCTTCCTAAAGGCTGAACCAGCCGTGGGGTTTCTGCTGTTGGTCTTTTACATATTAAAGGTTTAATAAATGGGATTAAATACTATGAAACTTCAGGTGATTAAATGTGGAAGCAGATGGAAAAAACTCGTGAAGCATCTTCTGCAGGAAACTAATAGGCTCCTTGCCTCCTTATCTTAATGATTTTCATAATTTAGCTGAATGCAGAGATAATGGATGTGAGGAACCTTACTGGAGCTAACTTTAGATTTAATGGGCTGCTTGCTGGGGAGCGGGGTGGAGTAGGTGCGATCGATGCGCTTAAGGGGGGAGATGAGAGCAAGAGAAGCTGATACGAACAGCCAGGCGGGTTTTGAGAAGGCTCTGGAGTCGCTGCACGTCCATGCTGAGTGCTCCTTCCTTCCCACCTGGAATTAACCTCGGAAATCATCTTCCAGGGCCCACGTGATTTCCTCTGGCTTGGGCGCACTGGTGCTGCCAGCGGGTTTTGCCTTTCCGTACAACCTCTGACCCTCCCTGGGACGAGGGAGCCGCAAAGCCGGGATCATCTGCGTTAATCTGGTCTCATTGAGGCGGGATCAGTGAAACCACCTCGCAGATTCACTGTATTATGGAGCAGATTGAGGGACTTAGAGAGCAAATTTAATAAATATCATTTTGATATTACTTGGCGGAAAAAACCCCTCTGCCGAGCGGCTGATGCTGGAGCACCCCATGAAGGGTGGGTGGTAGGGACATGGTGAATTTGGAGAGCTGGGGGAGAGGGGAAGGGGGTAAATGCTGAGTGTTGATGTGCTGGGGGTGGACAGGAGAAAGGACGTGCCCTGAGGCTGCCCAGGGTCAGAACAGCAGGTGCTGGAGCAAGTAGGGCTGAGGGTGTTTGGTGAAGGGGCAAGTGCAGGTGTCTGCTGAGGGATGGAGGTGGGACTCGCGTTGATTCCTTGGCTCCACCGGCAGTTTGTACAACCAGGACACACAGGGCTGGTGTAGGAGCAGGTGTTGAGGCTGAGCCGGGGCATGGAGCTGTGTCAGTGCAGCGATGGCTGCCCCTGCTGCAGAGCCAGACTGACCCCTGGGCACCGAGGGCCAAGCCAGCACCTCTCGCCAGGCACTGTGGGCAGTGCAGAGAGTGGCTTCAGAGGGCTGGCAGAGCTGGGGATGGATGTGTAGGTGGCTGTTTGGGATCAACAGAGGGGATCTGGGAGCTCCTCAGACAGCTCCAGGAGTGGGGGATTGGGGGTCTCGTGGTGCCTTTGTTCTCAGGGCTCCCTGGAATCTTTGAGCTGGGATGGCTGAAGCTTTGTTGGGATCTTTCTAGTGGAAAAAGCAGAGCTGCTTTAGCAGGCCAAGGGCTTGAGTTGGGGGATGGATGTGATGGGGGTGCAGGGATGTCACTGGGTAGGAAGCAGGTTCTGTGCTCACCTTCCATACCAGGTCCTGCTTGCAGCTGGCATCTTAGAATCATAGAATTATTAGGGATTGGAAGGGACCCCGAAAGATCATCTAGTCCAGTCCCCCTGCCACAGCAGGATCACTTCATTGCAGAAGTTATACAATCAGAATCACTCTGTGGTTCCTGTCTGGGGGCCCACGGAAAGCTCCAGCCCTAGGGAATGAAGGGAAAGTGATTGCAATGGGAAGCCCTATGACGTGTCTTTGAGGGCTGGTTGCCGCAATGAGGGATGGTTTGGCTGTGCCGGTGTGCGGGGACGGGTGCTGCTGCCCACCAGCTCTTGTGGGAAGCTTTCCCTGATGGTTCTGCCCGTCCCGCGCCTGCGCCGGTGACCCGCAGCGGAAGGTGCAACGCTCGCAGCCAACAGGCAGCCAACGGGGCTGGTCCGTCTTTGTCCCTGGCAGGACCCCCTGCCTGCTGGAAAAACACTTGGGTTAGGAGAAATGTGTGACCTCTTGCTAACCCCCTTCCCCTCTCACTCTGCAGGAAGTTAAAAAGAGGAAAAAAAAAGAAGGGGGAGCAAAAAAGGGGGCAAAAAACCCCAGAAGAAACAAACCCCACGCTGTGGCCAATCCAAGGAGGGTGAGAGCCGGGGACCGTATCATTAAAATGCTAAAAATGAACGTGCTGAAAACAGACACAATTGGGTATTTAAAGCTCTGAATGAAAAGAGTGTGTGTTAGCCGCCGTGCGAGAGCCGGTCTCCCAGAGCCCCTGGAAAATATGTGGTCAAGCCTGCACCATTAACTTTTTGTTTCTGGTTTGTAAAGTAGCTGTGAAATCCCACTGGGGGGACACAATGAGGACCCCACGTTCCTGCCAGGCTGGGGAGGACACTGGTGCCCTGCCAGAGAGGTGGCTTTGCCAGTCACTGGATGTGCAAGGGGCAGCAGCTTGAGCACCCCCCGCACCCGTCCCCAAGCCTTTGGCTGTCCTGAGGGATCTTTATCCCAAAATGCTGCTCTTGGCACTGGGACTCATAGACTCAAGGAGGTGTTGGGTGGGAAGGAACCTCCAAAGGTCATCCAGTCCAACCCCTCTATGATAAGCAGGACCATCACTCACCAGACCAGATTGCCCAGAGCCCCAGCCAGCCTGACCTTGGATGGCTCCAGGGATGGGGCCGCCAGCCCTTCTCCAGGCAGCCTGTTCCAAGGGTCCCCCACCCTCAGATTCAAGAGCTTTTTCCTCCTGTCCAGCCTCAATCTGCCCTTTTCCAGCTTCAAACCGTGACCCCTTGTCCAAACCTTCATTCTCTCTGCCATAACTTGTGTGACCTCCAGTGTCACCTGGGACCCTTCTGCCACCTCTGCTTCAGACTGGGTGGGATTTGAGCCAGCTGGTACCTCTTCAGTGAAGTGTGGGGTTTGTGGATGGAGCGACAGAGCAGGAGGTACATCCCAGAGTGGGAGCTGCTTCAGTCCTGCCCCAAACTGACCACAGAAGGACTCCTGGGTGAATCAGCTCTCAGCCACTGCACAGCTGTTGCATCATTTGTTTGCAGCTTCTTAAAACCTGGGCAACTTGGGCTACCAGCACGGGTGCCCGGGGCTGTACTGGGAGACGTGAGGTCCTCCAGTGGTTTATGCTGTCTCCTTTATGTGGAAAAGTGGATCTTTGCTGCCAGAAAGCAGGTTTGCCGCATCCCAGCTCATCCCCACGCGGGGGTTGTGGTCGGTATGGAGCTGTGGGTCAGTGCTGGCCACCATGGCCATGCAGGAGGGCCAGGCTGCGAGCAAGGGAGTTATTCCTGGCTGTACGTGAGGTTCCTTCGTGTGAGCGTGCAGAGCGATCCGCGGGGGTGCAAAATGCCCCTAAAACATCTCCTAGGGCAAGTACGAACTGCCAGGCTGGGCTTCGCTCCAGCAGGCAGGAACAGATGAATCAGATGCTTAATGGTAAAAATCAAATCTCTCCAAGTATTAAAAACAACCCAGCCCCAGCGGGCTCCGCTCTGCCATCCAGGGAGCCCCAACGAAAGGCAACCAAAAGGGATTTTTAAACCAAACTGGGATTTATTTCTTTTTTTCGGTTGGGGGAAGGGGTGGCCCCCCTCCCGCCCTCCCTATCTCTTGGCTGCCAGCTTCTCCGAAGGGGAAGTTTCCCCCCCTCTGCCTCCCGCGGTCTCGGATGTCAGGTTGGCAAGAAAAATCCCATCTGCTTTCAATCTGGATCCTCACTTCCATCCACCCAGCCTCGTTCTCCTCCCCGCTCCCAGCCCCCCCCGAGCTGGCGTGTGTGCGCCAGGCCGGCCTCGGCGACGCTTTTTTTTTTGCTTTCT
>JAOXOE010000866.1:3814708-3859907 GCA_028565055.1 Phoeniculus purpureus
CCCATCACCCGCCACGTTAGAGCTGGAAGAACACCCCTCTCCCAGCACAAAGGGCTCTGCAGCTCATCCTCTATCTCCAGTTTTACCCCTTTACTACGTGGTGCTTAAAGGTTTTTGTCATGCTGGAAACGCTGTTGATTATTTAATGAGCAAAAGGCAACCCAGGGCCGCAGCTCGGGGCAGTTTGTGGGGTCTGAGTAAGGTCCAGGGTTTGTTCTGTGTAAACATGGCACAGCTTGGTCGCTCCAGTCCCAGCCTTCGCATGGAGCTCGCTGGTTTTTATACGGCTCTTTTGCTTTGCCATTATCTGCCTCGAGCTCAAGATGCAGATTTGTCCAAACTGTGTAATTTTAGAAACATAAGAAGTGGAAAAAACGGCTCATTTTGGTGCGGGAGCCGTGGAGCTGGAACTTTCCTGAGGAACGGCCGTATTTTATCCCTTTATGATTTTGTTCTCACTCTGGCAAAGGCAAAACCACTTTTATGTTGCAGGTAACTTTTACGTCAAGGCTCTAACTTTGAATTCGCAGCAGTTGGTCTGACTTGAGGCAGTTAAGGAAATGCTCGAAATGAAATTTAAATTTATATTGTTCGTTGGCAGAGAACTCTCCGGCAGTTAAGGGGAAAAATGTAAAGATTGAGCTGATCATTGCTGTATGCAAAGAGCAGTTTCCAACATTAACATTATGGTTCCTCTCCTTCAAAAAAGAGATGAGGATTCTCCAGCCTGTGCTTTGTATAGCTGCATCACGCTATCCCTTCATTTCCCTTTTCCTGAAAACGTCACTTAGTGCAGAAGAAACCACAAATCTGAGCGCTCTGGGATCGCCACACACACAAACCAGAGGAACATTCCTTTCTGAGAAGAACAAACCACCTGCACTGGGAGAGTTTTCTTTGCCAAACTATCTGGGTGTTGGTGGGGTGCAGGTCTACTGGCTGCAGAGGTGCCTCTCAGCCCTGGGATTTTCCGAGGCCGATATTTATTTACAGACTTACACTGTTGGTTGGGGTTTGTTTGGGGTTGTTTTGGTGGTTGTTTTTTTCCACCAAAAAGGAGGAAGTGAAAAAATCTGCATTTGAGCTAATTGAGCTATTTTAACAGTTCTTCATCATTTGCATTTTCTCTACCGTAATGAGTGTCTGCAGTTGATTGGTGCCTTTCAGGCCTCCCTTTGGCTTGTTGCGGAGGAGTGCAGTGGGATGTGGGATTGGAGATGGTGACTAAGGCTCAGCTCTGGCTAAGTGAGATGGTCCTGCATCTGGGACTGAGCATGGCAGCTCTGGGGCTGCGCTTCCCACTTGTCATCCCTGGAGTAAAAACCATAACAACTCACCATCCTTCCAGGTTACTGCTCCCAGAAACAGCCTCGTAGAAGGGAAGGTCGTTTGGGAATGTGGTGTTGATCCTTAGTGCAGAGGGAGGTGAATCACCTCCAAGAGAAGTGCAGATGCTTGTTCCAAATCTTTGTGCTGGTCAGAGAGGGAATGAAGAAGTAAGGGGGCATCAAGGCTCCTGCTCAGAGCTCCAGTCACTCTGCAGCCAAAAGGCAAAGCAGAGATTTTTCAAAGATGCTGAAACCAGAGAAGGCCCCAATTGTGCTTCAGACTGGGAAGAGATGGTATCGCTTTTGGAGGGAGGTGGAGGTATCAAAATAAACAGGAGGCTCAGTGTGCTGAGAGTGAGTTTAGCGTTAGGTACTAAATTCCTGCAGAGGTGACAGTTGCAGCAGGTATATGAGGAAATCCCTCATTACCCTGCCGAGCTGGAAAGGCAGGATACGGTGTTTTATTGTGTTTCTTAACCTTGATCACAGCGAGTTTCAAACACCCTCTTTGCCCTCTCCTTTGAATCTGGCCTGTGGGTACAGATTCTTGTAAGGCAAAGCTATTTCACTAGATTTAATCTCTAAGGAGCGTGCCAGAAAAACAGCCTTGGGGAAATGGCAATCTGCTGGCTTCCTTGTCTGTAAAATGGGAATAGCGATGCGTAACTTCTTTCTGTAAAGTCTTTTAGGGTCGGCCAGTGAGAAGCACTGAAGTGCCACGAGTTAAATTGCTCAGCCAAAAAGAGATCAGGCAGAAGCGGTAGCGAGGTTTGCCCAGGCTCCCGCAGCAGGTCGGCAGTGATGCCAGGAATAGACCTAGTATCTCCAATTCCTGCTCAAACGTCCCTGTCTGCTGCATGTGGGCGCAGGCCAGAAAAGAGCAGCAGCGCTGGCGTCACCCAGCTACATGTGAGGGAGAAAATTGAGGTTGAACGATCCCATCCTCAGTGCCTTTTGAAGGGCCGCCCTGTGGTGCCAGGTGTAGGAGTGACGAGTTGTCTGACACTGGTCTGCAAAGAGCTGGATTGAAGCCACATACTCATTTCATACTGGCTCCTGTGCAGCCCTTGAGTAGCAACTAGTGTGGAGATGCTGCTCACCTGGGCGGAACCTTTAACCAGTCACCTGCAGATGAAAGGCACTGGATCCCATTACTACCACACCCCACCCCCTCCAAGCCATCCTCTGTTTGAAGGGGTTTTGAACCCCAGGTGTATTTTATTCCTGTGTAGGGCTTGGCTGCAGGACTCGGCAGGGCTCACAGTGTGTCCTGTGGCACTGGGGAGGTGTAATTGTGCTACCCTGGAATTTGTTTCATGCTGCATTTGCTTGTGTGAAGGATGACCTGGTAAAATTAGGTACTGTGGAAAGTGTGAGACACCCATGCTTGTTCAAATACTGACGGTGGGAAAACATCTGCTGGAAGCTCTCTTTGAAGGGGTAGTCGCCTTTCCAGAATGATTTTGTAGGAGTAATAACTGTTGCGGTAGGTGAAACCTCCTGAATCAGGAGGCACCTGGGAGCTGTGAACGTGCAAGGGCTGATGTAGGGATGGAGATCTACCAAACCCACTCCTACAACACCGTATGGCTGTTCCGGAGTGACTGCCACCTGCATTTCAAGTGAGCTCATGTGCGCTTGGGTGAGTTGGGGTTTTTAAAGAAGCCGCTCTGCCCTCCCTTTCTATTTACAGGTACCTCCTTTATGGCTTTGCATGGGTGTGTTTCCATTTCCCCCATTAGCGCTCTCATTAGCACTTAGTGCTGCATAACTTCTTCATTGAAGTGTGTGCAGAGGTAAGTTTTAGCCCTAGCAGGGTTTCAGCATCAACTCCTGAGTTGCAGGATGACTTCCCTGCTAATTTTGACTCGCTGTCTGTTTACGATGAGGCAGGAGGCAGCGCCTGGCAGCTGAGGGAATTGAGGGGCAGCCTCCTGTTTATGGGAATTCTTGAATTACGGTTGGGCGTAATGTAATGCCTCTTCTTACCGTTGGTTCTCTATTACAAACAGATTTTCTGATAATGGTACCTGCGCCATTCAAATGGGATCATTACTATAATAGCAGCCAGTATTGTTATGGAAGCGCTATCTGGAATTTATGTAGGATCGTTGTAATGACGGGAGTAATCCCATAAATAAAACGATGCTGTACCAGCAGCACTAAACCGGGGTGTAATGGGGATAGCGACAGTTCCTGTTTCCCCCAAACCACATCGAGCCTCATGAGGGTTTTGGGAAGACTGAGCTAGGAGTGTGGGTGGCTGGGGAGAGGGCAGGGTACAGGGATGCTTAGGGATGAGGGAGTTGAAAGAGGGGAGGTGTTTATTGTGTGGTGCCCCTACAAATGGGAGAAACCATCAGCTGGAGCCATTTCAAAAAGCCAACTGGGGAGGTCATTGCAATTAATTAGTTGTAGAGATGAGGGTTACTCTGTTCACTGGGGCGTTGGGGTCTGCTCTTGCTCTGGCTCCATTAACACTTGGGGGGTTGTTTTGGGATGGATTTCAGGCAGGGTTTTTGCATGCACAGCCTGTCCCTGCAGCGTGGTGTTGGGATGCTCTGTGCCTGCCAGCACGTTGCTTCTCCCCCTTTCTCTGCGGGAAATGTGGGAAAGCTTGAAATTGAATTTGTGAAGTCAGGATGGGGGTTGAGACTGTAAAGTGCCCAGTGGGACTTGATGGAGGAAGCTGCTGTGAGCAGCGAGACCTAATACCGGAAGCAATAGCACCAGGCTCCCCTTGAATGCGAGGAAAAGGGAAGGAAAGGTAAAACATCAGTGATCTGAGAAGTTACTGGGGATGTGGAACAGAGATTATCCCCCCTCTGCTTTTCTTTCTGTGAGCAAATCCCTGGAGCTGGGGGTGTTGTCTTAAAGGCCAGCCTTGCAGCTGGGTTTAGCAAATGCAGATAATCCAGATGGCTAATCTGGAGTGAGGTTTGGCTAGCAAAACCCTTCTGGCAGGCGAGGAGGAGGATGCCGGGAAGCGGTTTGCAACAGTCGTGTTTAAACAAAGTCCCTGCTAATGTAGCTCTAGCCGTGGTGCGGAGGGGGCGCAGATGTCCTGCTTGGGGTTTGATTTTATATTACTAAATAAAATCCCTTTTCCATCAGTGACCCCTGTTTGAAATCCCTGATCCAAGAGGGACGGTTGTAACCCCTTGAAAGGCTCCGATGTGGTTTGAGTTTTGTCACATGTCCCCAGCGAGGGCTGTGGCCCCTCTCTGTCCCACTGGTGCCCAGTAGCAGAAGGATACTGGGCTGCACTGGCGAGTTGTTGCGCTTTGAACTCACTTTTTGCCCAGGGGCCCTGGTGGGACAGGGGTGATGGGGTGACTGGTTTTTGATGCTTGGTGCTGCCTTTGTCAGTGGACATCTGGTGCCAGGATTGCTGCTGTCGAGGCTGGGGGGTGGGCTGTAGGGCCAGGGAATTTGATGGATTAATGTGGTTGGAGGGCTGGGGGAGGGGATGGGTTAGGGTTTCAGCTCTTGCTGCAGGTAGAAGGAGAATTGGGGGATTAGAGGCACTTCCCTGCAAGCTGCAAAGAGGGGAGGGCTTGGAGCGGGGTGGGAGGGAAATGATCTTTCCAGTTTTCCCAAAGAAATGACATTTGTTTGCTCTGTAAAGCAGCACAAGGGAGAGTGTGTGTGTGTGTGTGAGAGTGGCCGGAGCAGGGGATGAAAAAAATCCACAGCAAATCTGGTGCCGGTCTGTCCCCCTGGCTTTGTAACCCTTGGGAATCCTGGTTGCTTGTGCCTGGCCTCAGGGTCGCTCGATTCATTCCCTGCTGCTTCGTATGGATTCAATAACCTCCTTCTCTCCCTAGAGATCAGCTTAAATTAAAACTTTATCCTGTACTTAAGGAAGTGAGCGGCAGCCTCTCCCCATGCTCTGTTAGAGGATCTGGGCAGTCTGTGTGTCCCCATCCCTCAGTCCTGCCCCGTGAGCACCAGATGGGCTGCGCTGCTGGAGTGGGAGGAGGGGGATATGAGAGATCTTCTGCCCCTATCTCCTTGAATGAAAGAGTCGGAAAGAAAATCCTGATCTTTTAAAAGCTTCCCCTGAGGGTGAGCATTTCAATGTGCTCTGGCCTGCAAAGGGGAAAACTGCTATTTTTCTTGGGGTAGGACCAGCCTCCTGGGGATGTTGCCAGGATGCACCACAGTGTCCTTCCCCAGAGCTCTCTGTGCCAGCCAGTGTCCGCATGGGGGTGGAAATGCCCAGTCCTTGGTCTGCCTGTGAGAGTGGAAGGTTCACACAGTGGTGAGGGGCCACCAGGAACTGGCCAAAGTGGGAACCTCGAGGAACAGCCACAGTGAAACCCAATCTCTAACCAGTGCTGTGTTCAGGGATCAAATCCATGTGTGAAAACTACCCCTGAAGATTTCGTGCCTGCTGGAAACACAGCTGCGGGGAGGTCAGTTCTCCAGGAGACACCTTGAGGCCTTTGATTCGTGTTTTGGTGCTATGTGTGCACATGGCTGTATTGTGAAGGTGGGTTTGGTTCGGGCTGGGTTTGGTTTGTACAGAAAGGGAGGGACATAAGGTACTTCTGCCGGCCAGCCGTGAGCCATGTGCAGCAGAGATAGAGCCCAGCCAGGCAGGGAGTCACTTGTGCTGAAAAATAACCTCTTGGGTGATATTTTTTTTCCTCCTTTCCAGCAGAAATTGAGAAAATTTGAGGTAGGGAGGAGCAGGAAATTCATGTATAATGAAGAAACTTTAGCATTGAGACCCCTGAAGGGTGTTGGAGCGATTGGACGGGGAGATCTTTTGTCTTTCCTGCAGCAGTAATGTCAAAGCTATTGAACTGCCTTTTGAATTTTGATTTCTTCTCCTTGTTGAGCAAAGTGGTGGCTGAGGGCCACGGCAGTGCAGCCAGTCCTGTGTCTGAAGTCAGAAAACTTTGAAACGCTGCTCTGAAAAAAGGAAAATGGAAAATGAGGGATAAAGTTACAAACACCATCCAGAAAATGTGTTTATTTGAACTTGAGGAGCAAAAGGCAGAAGAATCCGGGGGAGGGGGAGAAGGGGGAAGAACTCGCTGTAAAAATACGTGCAGGGCAGTGAGCAGCTGTGTTGTTCTGTGAAATGGGAGCTGCTGGGATTCAGAGGATTATTTCACTAACCAAGTCCTGGATTGAGGGCTGCAGCCCCAAGAGTGCAGCTAGGAGCAAAGTTTGCACAAGTCCTGGTTGCTCCAGGGTTCCACAGTGGATCAACTCCTGCTGGCTACTTTCCAGTAGCCATGAAGGTCTGCCCAGCCCCTGTGGAACAGTATGGTGTGGGTCCTGTTCTGCTGGACATGCCTTCATCCCTTGTACCAAGCACAGTGAGAGAAAACTTGGGTATTTGCTGCCGTTTCTCAGCTCAGGTTGGAGACACCGTTAGAGTTTGGTGTCTGGATGGTGCAAGGTGCCATTGACTCCACAGGATGCCATTGGTGCTCCTTGGTGGTCCCTGCCCCTCCAGACTGACCCAGCCCTGCTTCAGCCCCTCAGCTAAGTGGGGGTGGCTCCGAGCTTGGAAAAACCTTCACCCAGACAGGTAACTCCTCTGCAGCGTCGGCTGTTGGGTGCTGCGGGCGATGGTGCGCTGGACTAGATGAATCACTGTCGCCTCCAGCCTGACGTGTTTGATGGTTGCAGAGCTGCTTTCCTGGAAGGGAAGGAATTGTAGTCCATTAGCAGGAGTCCATTTCTCTTAGCCGGGGTGGAGCGTCACGCAAAGCACTGAGTGTGCCCGCTTCCTCGTGGCGAGCCCAGCTCTTGCCATGAAACCCTTGACAGCACGTTCCACAGCAATATCCCACACTGAGTGATGGGCCACGCTGTGCTTTATGCACTGCCCGCGGAGGTGGGGATGTGTAAATCGCACCATGCGAATGATTTAGCCCCAGGTAGAGTTGTGATTTAAAATGAATTTCTATCCCAGCGTCTCCCTTGCGCCAGTGCCGGAGGAACTGCTGGCTGTAAACCAGTAGGAAATTACCACAGCCCGTGTGCAGGGCTGGAAGGATGAGTGGACCCCACTGCATCTGGGGTCTGAATGTGCAAGTGCAGGGGTACAGGGGGTGGATTTGATGCAGATCCCCTTCTGTCTCATCCCAGTGTCTATCCCTAAGCAGGGAGCCACTCCACACACAGTTCCCGTTAGGCTTAATAGGGAAGATGAGTGACATGTTGAAAGTGGCTTTAGGTTTTATGCAAAGCCAATGATGCTTAAGCCAGCTGGTGGATTTCAGGGTTTTCAGCAAGTTTCGTTGGACAAAACATGCCTTTGGAAGGTGTCTTGCGATCAAGCATGGAATTTGGATGGAGATCGAGGTGATGGGAGTTGTAGGTGGCTGGTGTGGTGCTTCCCACCTCAGTCCCCTCTGGGGAGCTGATTGTTTTCCCTTCTGCTTGGGGAAAAAGCAGTGGAATCGTGAGAAAGACCTGGTTTTCTCTGTGGCAGGGAATGAACATTAATATTAAAACACTTGAGGATTTCTTTTTAAAGATTAGTTTGGCTTCCTGGCTGGTCCCCTGTTTAGATCTCCTGCAAATGCAGGTCTAGGCAAAGACTTAGAAAAGATGAAGTGTGGATGCTCCAGTCTGCTGTTTGCTTCATGGTTTGCAGAGCTCTCCTAGAGCTTCTCTGCTCTGCTGGCTCTGGCCATTATCCAGAGGTTGGTTGTTTCTCAAAATATGAAGGTCAGAGGTGCTAGAGGAGAGGTGAACCCCCAAGATTCCATCACTGAGGCTTCACTGGTCCTCCTAAAGCAGCCATGGTACAGGAGATGGCTACGGGTGCTTTCTTCTTGGGAATTTGGTGTGTGAGGGCAGCACAGGCAGACAGCTGTATTCTGGGCTGGATCAACACAAGTGTCACCAACAGGACAAGGGAGGGGATTCCTCCTCCCTGCTCTTGCGAGACCCCACCTGAAGTCCTGTGTCCAGTTCTGGAGTCCCCAGTGTAAGAAGGACATGTTACTGTTGGAGTGAGTGCAGAGGAGGCCACAAGAATGATCAGAGGGCTAGAGCCCCTCTGCTGTGGGACAAGCTGAGGGAGTTGGGGCTGTTCAGCCTGGAGAAGACTCTGAGGGGATCTGTTAGGAGCTTCCAGTACCGGAAGAAGCTACAGGAAAGCTGGAGAGGGACTTTTTCTGAAGGACTGTGGTGATAGGACATGGGGGATGGGTTCAAGCTAGAAGAAGGGAGATTGAGGTGAGATCTGTGGCAGAAATCCCTCCCTGTGAGGGTACTGAAGCCCTGGAACAGGTTGCCCAGGGAGGTTGTAGCTGCTCCAACCCGGAAAGTGTTCAAGGCCAGGTTGGATGGGGCTTCGGGCACCCTGGTCTGATGAGAGGTGTCGCTGCCCGTGGCAGTGGGTTGGCAGTGGGTGAGCTCTGAGGTCCCATCCAACCCAGTCTGTGATTCTGTGAACTCTTCAGTCCACCTCCACTCATTCGCTCATTTGCACTCTAGAGATTAATTCATGCCTGTTAGTTCTCGAGGACAAGATGCATTTGCTGTTCTTCCCCTGTTACCAAGTGCAGGTTTGTGGACAACCAAATAAAATTCTTGGTTTGCAGTGTTTCAGGGATGTGTTAAAGTTTATGGAGCATTTAACAAACTTTTTTACTGTTGCAGTAGTTTATATGGCCAGAGAATAGCCAAGACTTGTGGGCTTTCCTCACTTAATGGCACAACATTTAGTGCTTCTTTGCTTTATCACAGGTGGCTTCTCAGTGCACAGCTCAGCAGGGCTTTTTCTTGTCTTTCCCCCCCAAAAAAGATCCTCTACAAGACTATGAATCCTGACTCAGCCCCCATAGTTCAAGCAGAATGGTTGGATTTATTTTTATCTTTAAAGAAAACCCCAAAACCAAACCCAATGACAGATAATGGTGGTGGCTTCGGTGATACTGTCCTTGTGCAGGTCTGGGAGTGGAGCAGCAAGATGGAATCGATTCTTGTCAAGGGCTGGCAGAGCTTTGCCCTCAGCTTTCACAAACCTGTAATGGTTTTTTCCATAAGGCAGGAGCTGGGCTGCCTCTCAGAGCGGGCTGGGTGGTCTCTGCCACTGAGATCAGCAGATGTGGTCCAGCCAGAGCCCACTGACCCAGCATCAGTGGAGCTGAAAGTCTGGAGCCTTTTGCCCAGATTTTGGGGTTTTCTTCTCTTCTGGAAGAGGTTGAGCCTCAGGGAGCTGCTCAGGGGCTCTCCTCTGCCTTGGTTCTTGGGATCACCATCACAAAGAGTAGGAACCAGGAGGAGTTAAACCTCCAAAAGCAGCTGCTTCCATCAGGAATGTCGTAGAGCGTGGGCTTGTCGTTTCCCCTAAATCTGAACTAAATAGGTGTAAAAACTCGATAGCAGTGTCTGGATAATGCGCCATAAACTGCCTTATTTGCTTTATTGTAGATTTAATTATGGGAATGCACATACGTCTCATTATGTCCACAAGTAGTATCCACTCAGTAGTTCAGGGTTTATATAACCTTATAAATAATGAAACCTGAGCTGTGCCGAGGGCTCCCCATAGCATCCTCCAGCATAGCCCAGCTGGAAGGGGGAAGTCTCCTCTTCATTGTGAGATACATGAGGTTGGGATTACTGAGCTCCAGCTGGTTCTGAGGGGCTGGGTTATGTGGGATGGGGCGGGATTTTCATTGTAGTGCCCACGTCTCAGTCTTGGTTTGCTTTGGGAATTTCCTGTAGAGTGGAAGATGGAATAAAAATCTTATTAATGTTGATGGGATCTGTCATCAGCTCTCACCAGCAAATTGGGAGAGAGGGCTGTAAACAAATTGGAAACTGAAATAACCTGCCTGTGTATTATTAGAATAATAAACCCAGCCAATACAGAGTGATCTAACACGAGGAAATTCCATCTTGACTTTCTAACACCAAACCACTCACACGTTCCTCCCCTGATTTATAGAATTGCCGAATCGCCGCGGTGCCTTGATGGAATCACAGCCCTGCTCCCAGTTCCACGATGGGTGATCAATCACCATAAAGCGTGTTCACCCCTTTGCTCCATGGAACAACCGCCTCCCAGTGCCAGTTGTTCCGTAACGCTGAGTTTCGAGTGTGATTCCACCATCTGATACCTGCACGAACCTTAACCTCACCTCACCTCGTAGGCTTCAGAATATGGGGCTGGTTGAAGCAGGGGCTGTACGGACTTGCTCGTTCCAGGCTGCATGTAGGAACATTGCTGCCTAAATATGCAGTGGGCTTGTTTGTTTAAATAGCATCGAAAAGAAAACCGCAGCAAGGAGGCGAAAGGTGCCAATGCATGAGCCCTTTGTGAGGGCTGGGTAAGGCTTGTAGGCTGAAATCCTGCCTTTCGAGGCAAGCTGGGAGTTGGGCCTGTCTGATATTTAATAGGCTGTTCCCCGCCTCATTTGCTGCACAAGTTATTTGGATGCTAGTCAATGGCTTTAGAGGAATTTCTTACCCTATTTAACAAGTGTGCTCAAAACTTTTTATCTGAGGGGCTGCTGAAGTGAGAATTAAACCCCAGCTGTAGCAGGGATAATGTGCAGTGGTTAATGCTTGTATTAGGGCTTCCGCAGGTGATCCTGTAGCCTTTTGCTCGGGGGGGGGTTTAGCCCATTTCCTTGATGCCACTGATGTCTTTAGGGGAGTTTTGAAGGGCTGTTGTCGTTTCGGTGACTTCGTTGGTATCGCAGACCCAGGGCTGTGTGTACGCCGCGTCCCTCCGGTCTGCCTCCGCATGCAAAACCTGCCAGATTCTGATGAAAGGGAGATAAAATGGAGGGACTTGGGCAAGGCTGCAGGCGCCATCACCTCGTCATCACTCACCCTGTGCTCCCGTTCCCCGCTGCAGCATCTCCCTCTCCACTGGGGTCTATTTTTGGGTCGTTTCTCCTGCAGGATGGTGGCTCTCCCCAGAGAATCCCTTCTCTCCCTCTTCGCCTTGCTGTAAGGGGATCACAGCTGCCGAGTAAATGTTAAGATAATAGTGTTATTACGGAGTAATTATACTGCAAGTTATTGAATTAAAAGTGATGAGGCTGCCCGTGCTGCTGAATGGGGAAGGGAGGGAGAGCCAGGGTGGGAGAGCACAGAGCGGGGAAGGTGGAGAATAGAGAAAACCTAATAAATTTCCTCTTGTCGAGAGCCCCTCGCTGCTGCTGGGACCGGGACTGAGAATGAATGAAAGGGAAGCTCAAAGAGCTAATAAATAAACCATTTCCCAGAGAATAGAGGGTATAATTAGAAACCGTGGCCCTGTGGTTTTGTGTCTGCCCTGGGGTGGAATCTGCTCAGTGCTGTGCTCCGGCGATAAAACAGGGAGACAATGCGGAGATGATGTCGCACAGTTGTTAACTTTTGGGGAAGAAGATTCATTGTTCCTCTCTCTTTTTTTTTGCCCCTAAAAAATAATAATAACTATAATAATAATACATAATTTAAGCTTTATGTGGCAAAACTACAATAACTGGCCATACCCTGGAGCCTCTCCATCAGTAGCTCTGGCTGATCTTGCATTTTTCTTTCTGTAGCTGTTCTTGGAGGTAGGGGGTTTTCAGTGTAGACTTTCCTTGGAAGACTTTACTCTCTGTTTTAATGATTGTTTCTTTCCCCAGGAGAGACACAATAACCATTTTCTTCTTTTTTTTTTTCATGTCAGACTGAGATTTACCTACAAATTGAACAGCTTTCATTTCTCTGCTGTAGCCTTCGTATTGCTGTGCTCCTCAGGGTAGTTTCCCAGCTAATGGTGCCCATTCGCCTGGCTTTTGTTTTCTCCCCCTTAGCTCAGCCTGTGGCTGCCCTGGAAGATCCCAACACCTTAGACGTGAGGAAAAACTTCTTCCTGGAAAGGGTCCTCAGGCTTCCCAGGGAGGGAGTTGAATTGCTGTCCCTGGCCATGTTTCACAGTTGGGGAGATCTGGAACTCAGGGACAGGGTTTGGCAGTGGGTTGGGACAGTTGGCTTAACGGTTGGATTCAATGAATTTGAAAGTCTTTCCCAACCTAAACAATTCTATGATCTCAGTTGTGTGGTGCTGAGGGATGTGGTTTAGTGGTAGACTTGGCAGTGCTGGGTTAACGGTTGGGCTTAATGATCTTAAAGGTCTTTTCCAACCTAAAGGGTTCAGTGATCCTGGCTATAGCATACTGGTCACAGGGCCTCCCAGCTTGCAAGTATGAGCGGCTAAAACCTGACCCCAAAGGAGGGTAATGGTGTTAAACTGGGCTTTGCACTTGAGCCTCAGTCTCTCCCTTATGCCACAGGGATCCTCCATGAGCTTGGCCAAGCTGCTGCCTCCTCAGGTCTTTCTGTTCTGCATCTTTGGGATGGGAGTAACACAAAATACCATGTTGCTCTGCAGTCACTGCAGCAGTAGGTGGGTGTGGGGGTTGCAGAGGTGGAAAGTTGCATGAGCTAGGGGCAGAAGGAAGAGGGGGTGCATACAGTGCTACCTTTGAGGCTGCACAATCTTCGATGGCCACAGGGTTTTCATGGTTTGAAAATAATGTCTCCTTCCTCTCCTTACAGTCTGTGGCCAGCTGCAGTGGGTCAGGAATTGACATTGAAGGGTCGTTTGGTGTTGAGGGGTCAGGAATCAGTGTGAAGGGTTGAGATTCAGTACCAGAGGCAGCCTCTACCCTCAGCACTGGAGCTGAGGTGTCTGCAGAGCTGAAGCTCCTCCTTTTGTCTGTAATAATCAGTGGATCTTTAAAGAGAGAGACAATAGCTAGTAATGAAAGTCTAGGGGAGGAGAGTTGCATTTTGCTGCTGCTCAACCTCAGAGTATTGGTTGGGGGAGGCGGTTGGATGAAGCAGGGGATGCTGCACCCTTGTCTCAGGAGGAAGGGTTCCCCCACGCCAGTGGTTCAAATCCTTGTTTCTGAGAAGAGCTTGGGTAGGTGCTGGACAAATGTGGAGTGTTTACCTTGCTTTACAATCCAAAAAAGCCCTAATAAAATACACAACAGGGGCATCAACAATGAGACTATTTTGAGGATTATTAAGCTATTATAAAGGAATGGAAGAAAATCTGCCTGGTGCTGTGTTCGGTGCCACTAGATATTTAAATTAATGCCTTCCCCTATAGCAGCTCCTTCAGAAATCTCTAAGCACTTAAACATCTTCAGTAAATGAGATGCTCGGTGTCATTAAGTAGCTCTTCAGTGTTCTCTGTTCTTGTGGCACAGGGGGGAAACTGAGGCAGAAGAGTTTGGCCAGTGCATTCACCACGGGAAGGGTAAAGTAGGGATCTGGTTCATGGGGGTTTCCATGCCCTTTGGAATGATGGATGGTGGAAAATGTCACAGAATCCCCGAACATTAGGGATTGGAAGGGACCTTGAAAGATCATCCAATCCTGTTCCCCCACCACAACAGGATCCCCTAGATCCAGCCACACAGGAACATGGCCGGGCAGGTTTTAAACATCTCCAGAGAATGAAACTTCACAACCACCCTGGGCAGCCCCTTCCAGGGCTCTGTCATCCTCACTGGGAGGAAGGTCCTTCTCATATTGATGTGGAACCTCCTCTGTTCCTGCTTACACCCATTGTCCCTAGTCATTGGGACATTACACCATTGAGTGCCCGTGAGCACAGCCTGGCTCTACCCTGCTGACACCCACCCTTTCCAAATTTATCAGCATTCATGGGGTCACCTCTCAGTCTCCATTTTTCCAAGCTAAAGAGACCCAGCTCCCTCAGCCTTTCCTCATCAGGGAGATGCTTCACTCCCTTCATCATCTTTGTGGGTCTCTGTTGGACTCTCCAGCAGCTCTGTGTCCTTCTTGAACTGAAGGGCCCGGGACTGGACACAAGATTGCAGATATGGTCTCCCCAGGGCAGAGTAGAGGGGGAGGAAAACCTCTCTCAATCTACTAACCACCCACCCTTCCAATTCACTCCTTTTTGGCCACCAGGGCTCGTTGCTGGCTCTTGGTCATCCTGCTGTCCCTGTCTTGCAGCACTTCCCTCTGCCTGGGAAAGCTGGACCATTTTTCCTTCCTCTTCTCCATCTCATCCTGCTGTTGCAGACGGGTGTTACATTGGGGGCACCACAAAAATCCTAAATTCCATTTGGTTTTGCCTCTTCCCTAATCGATGCCATCGCAGCATTCACTGCGCTGCCTGTGCCCATCTCCGAGAAGCCCATAAACCCTGATCTAATGTTATTTACTTGTAAAAGGCAATTTGTAAAGATCTGTCTGGGGGCTGCTGTCACCATATCCATGGGATTTATTTCCCGTTTATTTACGGTCTGTGCTCATGTAGATGCGGTTCTTCTTTCCCATCATAATCCAAAACTTGTCCCTTGGACTTTGCTGTCACTCGCAGCAGCAGCCGCACCGGGCCCCGGGCTGCTTCTCTCACGCAGCTTCATTTTGTTCTTTATTTCTGTTTCTCCTGCTGAGGATCTGTAGGCATTAGAGCAACCCTGGGGCTGGCATTTCTGTGGGGAGGAGAGAGAAGGGCATGGAGCTCCTGGTGTAGCCATGCTGAGAGTGCCCTTCCCTCAGTGATGGATCTGAGTTACTGCTGGGGAGATTCCAGTTGGAGTCCAGGAGAAAATTCTTCCCCACGAGAACAATTAACCACTGGAATCATCTCCCAGGGGAAGAGGTTGATTGCCCTGCGTTGGACAGTTTTCAGACCCAGCTGGATAGGCTTCTGGGACATTGAATTCAAACTCTGCTTGTAGCTGGATTCATTGGACTAGATGATCCTTGAGTTCGTTTCCAACATGGGATTCTATGAATCTATGAATGAAAACACAAACCACCTTCTCTCTTGCTTTCCTCAGACTGGCTGCTGCTTTATGCAGAGTCCCAAATCCTAGGCTCAACAAACTTTTCTCCATCTCCTTTTCAGATACAGTTTTCCTCTGAAGGTGAAGGATGGGCAATAGCACTTCCAGGGCAACCTGGGTCCTTTGCGTCAGACAGCAGGTCATAGAATCATAGAATCAGTAGGGATTGGAAGGGACCCCGAAAGATCATCTAGTCCAATCCCCCTGCCTTACTGCCATTCCCCTTGCCCATAGCTGTCTCTGCCACGTTGGGGTTGGAATTCTGGGCTGGAGGGAGGGAGGTGCCAGGTAGCACCAGTTACAGCAGGGCTGTGAGTGCTAGGGCAGCTTTTCCAAAGAGACTCCAACTGTGCCTGGCTGGGTCAGGTAAGGCTGCAGCTGCTGGGCTGCTGTCTGTGGGATGAAGCTGTTAACAGACCCCCACCCTGCACCACAAAGACTGTGGGTGGAATTCTTTACTTTAGATTTGTTTAATAAAGGTAGGATTTCCAGGCTTTGAGGATGCACTGACTGGTTCAGGAGTGGATGACTGATTTTAAGGAGTCATTGCTGCCTGGTCTCTGCAATCTGCTCGTGATGGGGTTTGGGGACTCTTCTTGCCTTAGGGAGCACCAAGTGTAGAGTGTCAGAACCTGAAAGGGATGTGAAAATGAGGTTATGGCACACAGCAAAAAGCTCCGATGCCTTAAATGTCTTCAAATGTCAAAGTTTGGTTTCTGCTCAAGATTTCGACTTGCTTTCACTCATCATGGTGAGCGGTGATGACCCGAGTGAAAGGCTCAGCTCTTCTCCATACTGGATATCCGTGGTGGAAGGCAACCTCTGCCTTGAAGGGAAGCAGCTGTTGAGCTGGGAGTAACTCCTGGATCCTCAGCATCCCTCATCCATTGAGCAAACACCCCGGCACAGCCCCGATCCTGAGCAGACATCTGAAGCGGTGGTTGTGAGAGCTGCTGACCCAGGGATGCTTTTCTTCAAGAACAGTTCAGAAGAGGGACCTGGACTGCGGGAGTCACTGGGTTTGTGGAGGAACACACTGTTAGATACTCTGAAAAAAACAAAATCAAATAGAAGTGGTAGTGGAGCTCTTTGAAAATTGTTCAAAGGGACCCTGTCAACGTGAAGCTCCTATTTATGTTGGTTTTCTTCCTTTCCTCCTCCTTTCTTTTGTTGATACAATCTTGGAAGTGGGAGGATTCACAGAAATGTGTGTGTTTTTAAGCAGCTTCTGCAGACACCTTTCTTTCCTGTGTAAATACTGTGTGAGAGGCTCAAAACCACAGAAAACCAGCACAGAGAAGTCCTCATTGGAGCCCTCGTCTCATCACTTCACAACCTTACAAATCACCATTGTTGCTGGATGTGTCTGAGTGTGTCCTCTGCAGGGTATAGACCTGCAAAACCCATCTCTCGGACCCACCTTTGACTCAAACTGGTGACTGCTGTGAGGGGCTGGTCTGCTGGAGCAGGAACGCTCAGCACTGCTGCGGCTTTCAAGAGAGACCCCTTGAGATGCATCATCCTGCTTCCAGGAGCTTCAATCCTGCTGGTGGACCCATCTAGTTTCTAACTAGGAAGGATTACTTCGGTGTAGTCAAGGGCATCTGAAATAACCCTGAAGTGGAAGGAAGAGTGGCATCCTTCGGCCTCCTCTGTGCTGGAAGACCTTTCAAACCTTCCCTCCCTGTGTTGGACCTCATCAGGGCACCTCCAAGGGTGGCAATGAGGGCTGCCAGAACTTCAAGCAATAAAAGTGAGTTTTCAGAAGCTTTTCTGCTGCTGGTTTTGGCAGCAGCAGCAGCAGCACTGGGGTGGCTTGAGTAATGTACAGCCCTGGCACACCCAGCCAGGGGGAACTGGGGAAGCTCTGTAATTACTGAAGTTAGCACCGAAGGCTCTGTGGATGCCGCTGCTTCTCCTTCAGGTGCTTCACTGGTTACTTGGAGATTGTTTATGGTCTGAACAATCTCAGGAGAAGGTTATGCCAGAGCGGTTTTACATTTCCATGCAAATTAACAAGTGGAGGCAAATCTTGTGGGGTCCCTGCCGAGCTCATGGGAACTATATGTACTTTGGCTTCTGGGCGCCGCTCTAACAAGCTCACACTAACACCGTGCCAGCCCGGAGTTTGCACGGAGTGGGTTTCTTAAATCAGAAGTGTTTGTCTTGGGGATTTGCACTGGTTTGGCTGAACCATCTGCAAAGGTGCGTGTGCATGGGGAGCAGGCATGGCAGAGCTTTCGACCTTGGCCGGGGCCGCGTGGCTTTGTGCTGGCAGCGCGTGGCACGCGCAGCACACAACAAGAGCAGGCGATGAAGGGCATAATTATAGGGAAGGATGTGGCAACCAGTGTGCTGAAAGGCAACGTCATTTGCCCAAGGACATGGGGTGATGGAGCTGAGGTAGGAGCTCAACAGCTCTGTTTTGTGCACTGGAGCGTCCAGGCTGGAGCTCCTGCTGGGAAGTGGTTTTGGGGTGGGTTGCCAATACCTTTACCTTGATTTTTCTGGCTGACGAAAAGAAACCCCATAACAGCCTGGAGGACTTGAGCTCAGATGACTGGTCTGAATGTCTGTACCTGGGAGCTATGGAAAGCAGTGCTTGCAGTCCTGTTTGAACTTGTTAGCTGACAAGTTAAAAGGTTGTTTTGACCCTTCAGGATATTAAAAAAAAAAAGGTCCTTCTTTCACCTTCCTTCTCCCGGTTTTAGGAGAGGGCCAAGCCCAGAGCTTTGTCTTCAGCAGGAGGAGTGTAATTACAGCAAGTTCGGGCAAGGGATTCTCCCCCAGGGCTGTTTCATAGTTGGTTTTTACTTCTCTAGGGTTTTTTTTTCCCCTCCCCACCTCCATGTTATGGCTTTTGCTCCTCCGCATCCCCACACACGTGCGATGCTGCAGCAGCTGCGGGACCCTACTCCTTTCCCCAGAGCCCTGATGGGAGCGGTCTAGCTGTGCTGGAGGATGCAGCCCTGGGCACGCAGGAAGCAGATGAGGTGAACTGGAGCTGGAGAGGAGCCGTAGCCAGCAGGGTCTGTCCAGTCGACCCTGAACCATCACAGAGGAACGGCTGGTCAGGACCCAGCACAGCTGCTCTGGCCGGGGGAGCCAATCCAGTGTCCAGCCCACATGTCTGTGCAGAGCTGGGAGGGCAGGGGCAGATGGAGGGCTCCCTGTGCCCGTGGCACTGCTCAGTGGGGTGGGCATGTGAGGAACGTGCTGTTGGCAGGGTTCTGCCAGCTCCTGCTTTGCTGGTTTGATCAGTGTTCAGTGAGCAGAGAGGGTTTGGGTATGTGACTCACCTCTTGCAAAGTGTCTGAGCTGTGGCCATCTCCAGCACGTGGCTGTAGGGCGCTTTGCTGGGGTGTAGGGGCACCTTGTGGGTGCACACCCTCTCTCTGAGGGGTTTGCTTTAGGATGGCTCCCATTAACCCACCCCAGTGTGTCCTCAGCCAGAATGAATGTGTGAGCAGGAGCCTGCAGAAGGCTGGGGGTGCCTCTGCCTCCTCAGCAAGGTTTGTCCTGGGCTTTCTGAATGTAAGCTGAGCTCTGTGATGCCCCATTACAGAGCAAGGTGTTAGCCCCAGGTTTAAGGATGGTATAGGGGTGGGTGCTGATGTGGGGTTGGATGGCCGAGGGTATTCCCTGCTGCCACCTGCTCAGGCTGTAGCTGTGAGCAGAGGAAAATGCTGAAAGAAATAATGAAAGAACCTCCTTGCTGCCTCTGAGCAGCTTCTTTGAGCAGCTGAAATGGGTGGCTGGGAGCCACAGCCATGGTTCTTGCCCTGGGTTCTTTGACCTTGGGTTCTTTTCACCTCAAGAATGAGGCTGGGGGTAGCCAGAGGGGGCAGCAAGTTGAACCCAAGACCCGCTGTGTCATCTCCTCCTGTACCTGGGAAACTCCTTGCTTGGAAAAGGTCTGAAATGCTCCTGTTGGGGCTGGACCACAGCCACAGCTTCATTTATTGTTATCCAGGGAAAACCCAGTGGCTTTGGGGTTCTGATACTCCCTGGTGCGGATGTGCCTTTGCACCTCATCTGGAAGGGGCTGGGTTTATTCTGGAAACCAACTGGCTGCAGCCCCAGATTGGTTCTGCTGGAACAGCAGTGTTCATCAAAGTCCCTTTAATTCTCAATTAGTCTGTCTGCCCAAGGCTTTAAAATTGGTTAGATAAACTGCATTAAAAGTTAAATCTGAATTAACCTTCCTTTGCACAGGCAGCCCCTGGGAGCCCTGACTGCAGCAAAGCAGGGTTCCCATTGGGACAGCCCCTTTCTGGGGCCAAACAAGAGCTCCTGGGTGTGTTCCCCTTGCAGGACACCCTGCTGAGCAGGACTGCTCCTCTTCCCATGGCTCAGCCCAGCCATGAGCTGACCCTTGGCACTGGGCTGCCATGGCCAGGGTATTTTTAGAGAAGATAAGGGCCATGGTAGGGGAGAGGGCTCTGTTCCAGGAAGCTCCGACTCTTTAATTACGTTTTTGGTCTAGAAGATTATATGATTCCTAGAGCGTAAATAGAGAACGTATGGAAGGTAATTGCACCTCCGGGTGTGGATGAGCTGGAAGAAGGGAGAGGCTCTGTGGAGGCCAGGATCAGAGGGAAGAGCTGGGTGGAGGAATAGGGAGAAACCAGCTCCTCAGGGCCGCTGGGCACTGCCCTGCTGCAGGGTGGCTGCACCCTGTCTTTGCCCCCCAACCCTCTCCGCAGTGCCAGCAGGTGCCTGGGGAGACTCCCAGCCCCGTAAAGGTGAGGACCAGCCCCGTGAGCCACTTCACTGCCATTAGTCCCTGCAGTTTGTCTCTAGGGGAACCTGGCTGGCATCTCCCTGGGCACAGAAGCTGGACCAGGTTTACTGGAGATGGTGGAAACCTGCCCCATCTCCAGCTGGTCTGTGCCCCGACCTGCATTTGGCTCCATAAGGGGCAAAGAAATGAAACACCACATTTTGATGCTCGTGCTGCCTGCCCACTGCTCGACACTGGCTATGTGCAGGGCAGCCTCAGTTGTCTCTTTTTCCTTGAAGCTGCCTTGATTCCAGAGGTGTTAGCACATGGTGGGTGTGGGGCTCAGCCTGTGTCCCTTGCCACCATGTCATGCCAGAGACCGTGTTCTTGTTTTGTAGCACAAAGGGCAGAACCAGGAGCTTTTCCTTTCAGATGCCTGTTTTATTTTACTTTTTTGTGTGGACCAGCTTAATTTTTGGTGTGTCCTTTCCTTTCAAATTAAAACCTACCCAAAGCTCTACAAAGATTCTCCATGTCCTTCCCGTTCCCTATCCCTCCCTTGTTCCTTCTCCTTTCTCTCATACCCTCTCCCCTCATTCCATCTTCCTTCACTCATTCCCTCTTCCTTCCTTCATTCATGAAGCTCCAGCAGTTTGGATGGAGGGTGCTGTGAACAAAGAGGAGAGTGTGTGAGCTTGGGCTGCTGCCGTGTGAGGACGACAGCAAAGAGCAGTGCTTTGGATCTGCTGGGAGCTGCTGGGTGTGACTGGTCTTGCAGAGCCAAAATCCCACAGCACTGAGAGCCAGAACCTTCCTTAGGTGCAGAGCAGGGAGCTGTGGGGACCCCATCCCTGCCTTTGCTCATAGAGACAAGGAGGTTTCTCCAGGTGGGACTTTGTTGTCCGGGCATCTCCCACCCCCACCCAGTCCTGCTGTTCTTGGGATCTGGCACCTGGACTCAGAGTGAGTCCAGCAAACTTTTTGCTTCAGAGGATAATTAAAAGTCTGGTGGGAGGAAGCCTGGCCACTGATGTTGGGAGATAGGAAAAGGAGCCCTAGAGTAAACAACTGGGACTTGGGAAGGAAATTTGGGCTTCAGTCTCAAATCCATCTCCAGCTGCAGTTTGAGGCAGCTTTGCAGAGCCTTCCCCCAGCGTCTCTCCTCCAGTTTAACCCTCCACCTGGCCACCTCCTGCAGACGTTGGGTTTGTTGGTTTGGGGTTTTTTGTCTCCTCTTTCTTCCTCACAGTTCCCAGTTTAAAAACAAGAAGCAAAGCCGCCAGGTCTGTTTATTGAACACAAACAGAAGATAAAATAGTGGAAAACTAATTTTTTCATGCTCATTGGTGGGAAAGATTAAAATTATGCAAATCCTCAGCAGCGAGCTTGGTACAGAGATAAGGGGATGTTCAAGTCAGCTGGCTGCCTGCTAATTCACTCATTGAAAAAGAAACGAGCAGGAAAGCTGCTGCGATCGGCGTCACCAGCCCCTCACGGTGCTCACAGGGCTGGGATTTCTTTGGTGTGCTGGGAGGAAGCTGAACAAATGAGACCTTTTGGTGTTTGAAGCTGTGCAGGGTCTGTGCTGAGATGCTCACCCAAAATGATGTGTCTGCCCAGGCTGCCTGGAGCTCTAGGGTGAAGCACCTTGCCGGGGTGTTTCTGCCAACCTTCAGCCAGTTGTAGTGATGTGAAGACCCCAGGGGTTGGTGGGATTTCTTTACTGGAGGTGAATCCCAGTGCCTTGATCCCTCTGTTGGAGTCTATGAGCAGAGCAAGGCTGGAAGTTGAGTGGAAACCCCCACAGGTGAGCGATGGTGGTGCTTGGGGCTATCTGCTGCACCGCTGTGGCTCTTGGGGGGCTGCAGGAGGCAAAGTGAGGCTCAACAAGAGGTTCCCTAACCCAGTACAGAGGGTTGTGTGAGGCAGGGGAAGGGCAGGTCCATGCTGTTGTGCTGGGTCTGGGGTTCACCCCATGATCCTAGTGCTGCCCTCAGTGCCCATCTCCCCTTCTCTGCAATGGAAGGGAAGTCTTGAAAACCCCCTGTATGGGCACATCCAGGATTTTCTGCAGAGCTGGGGGCGCGTCCCAGGGTGAAGGGTCTGCGTAAGTCCGTAAAGGATCAGGATCATGCAGATGTGGTTGTGGTCAGGGGAAAGCGAGTGTGAAGCAGCATCCCAGCACCCTCTGACTCCAGGTTGTTGACCCAGCCCTATGCTTTGACTGAAGAAAGGATTTAACTCTTTTGAACCAAACTGAGCCTGTAATGCTGGGAAGCTTGAGCTTGGCACCTCTGCCTTGTGGAGATGAGGGTGAGCAGTGGGTCTTTGCTTGTTGTGCTGCGCCCATTGCCCAGTCCAGACTCCTCAGCCCATTCATTTATTTCTTGAAATCCCTCCAGACGATGCTGGTGTGTGATGACCCCCTGGACCCTGCAACTCCTGTGGAAACAGCTCAAGCTGATGACTGGGCAGAGACTCCCATAAATTGATGATGGCTGCCCATGGTGCTGGGCGAGGGACTGGGTGCCAGCGTGTGGGTTTGGAAGGCTGTGTCTGACTTCCTGTCAAATCAATATTTATTCACAAATCTATTTGTTTGCTTTTGTCACCGAAAACTCTGGTGGGTTGGTTTTTTACTGTGCAGGGTGCTTTGTTCCCAAGTGTATTTTTGGCGGCACAGGGCTGGCGAGAGGGGCTGCTACGGCTTCTGTTGGCTCCAGTCGCTCCAGCTGCTTCTCACTGCCCATGGCTTTGAGCCTCTTTTGTGAGGAGGGACTGGGCTGGCAGCTCTGCCTGCTGCCTGCCCCATGCCCTTGGGATGGAGGTGATCAAGCTGCTGGGTCTGGAAGGAGTTGACCTGCTGAACACAGGCAGCAGTTTTCCCTGAGTTGTTATGGATCGTGGTGGAGGAGATCAGCTTCCCCCCAGTACACAGTGGCTCTGTTGCTGCTTGTTTTCCAGAACCATTGCTGGTTTGTGGGCACAGTGGGAGCACAATGTGGATCCTGGGTCCCCCCACATCCTCATGAGCCCAGCAGTTGTAGTGCCACAACCACTGAGTTGTTGCTCCCAGTTGCCCTCCTGGACATCGTGCCTGGTACTGGGCCAGCAAATGTGTGTCAGTGATTTCCCCTCAGCCCTGCAGGTCCTGCTCGAGTGTCACTGTCCCCACTATCCTTCCTGCTCATTCATTTCTCTATATTGCTGGGAGTGAAGCAAATACTGACTTGAGCTTCACCATCCCTCCAGTCACTCTTCTCATAACCTCAACTGCCTGAACCCATCACACTCTCTCGCAGGTTCATCTGCAGCACTGGGGCTGGTGGATGTTGCACCTCTCCTTCGCTCCCAGCTGGAGCTTCTCCAGCTGCTTGCAGAGCTCTTTACACCTGCTGAAGGCTGCGGCTGATGGAGGTGGAGCAGGGATGGAGGCACAGCCCCAGTACTAAGGCTAGAACTGCTACTGGGAGGAAAAAGGGGCTTTTTAGCAGCCGACTGAGGATTTACAGTGCTCCAGAGCACCTGGGGCAGGAGGAGAGCATTGCCCTCTCCTGGGGTTGTCCACAGAGCCCTGGAGCTGGAACATTATTTATCTCCCCTTAGCCAAATCACGCAAAGCTAAATTGAGCTGTGGCAGGCAAAAGTGTGAAGCATATTATTAGGAACAGGGAGCTCTTGTTCCACAGCTGCTGCTGCCGCTGCCGTTGGTAATTAATGTTTGAGGAATTGCAGATCTTCATTAGGAGAACAATTAGATTAACGAGAGAACCCGAGCTGAGGCTGTGGTGGGAAAAAGTTGGGAGGAGGCTCTGCAAACAAAACAAAATCCCACCCTGGCACCCTGCCCCACTGCTCCAGCGATGTGCCGACGCTCTTAGAGGCAACCAGTCTGTCCTGCCCGAGCAGTGACGGGCACCGATGGACTCGCCGTGGGGGGAGATGTGGGCAGGGGCATCGTTAAGGGAGGAAAGAAGCAATTTGCCATCGTCATAAATATTTAAAGCATCCCAGAACCCATCGTTTGGCCACGGCACCGGGTTATTAGCAAAGAGAGCACTGGCCGAAGGCTGCTCAGGGCTGAGTGAGGTCCTGGGTTTGCTTCGTTAAAAGCTTTAATTGGTGTCCTTGTTTCTGGAAGCTCTGACCTCCCCAAGGCAGGAGCCACTCTGGCCACGAGGTACCATGGTACTTCAGGGTCTGGGCTGGAACAGAGTCCAACAAATGGGCCTCAAGTTGAGGGATTTAAGAGGCTGCTTAACACTTTTTCTTCAGCAAGAGGTGATTTGGGCTCCCCTACCCCTTGTTTTTTCCTCAGCCATGGCCCCGCAGTGAGTTTGCCCTGGCACCGCATAGCTGGAGGCTGGAGCTGCAGAAGTGGCTGATGATGAGTGGGATGCAGCAGGAATTCGCTCTGGATAAATGAACCATTTAGAGAGGTTGTAAAATCACAGAAAGTAATGACAGAGGGGAGGTTGGAAGGTCAATTAGTCCCTCTCACTGGCCCAAGGCAGATTCCTGTAATTTGAAGGTAGCTGAGGCAGATGCAGGCCTGGCCTTCCTGAAAACCTGCTGTGATGGTGTTCTCAATCCTTCAGTGCCTGGCTGGGGCCCCACATGGCCTCTCCTGTAGGGCACCAGCAAGCTCCTGCCCTTGGAAATCCTCTGCAGTACTCTAGGAGACCAGCCACATCTTCAGTTGATGAAGGGGAGATGATGGGGAATTCTTATAAATTCCTTTTACAGTTCCTGAAGAGGCTACAGGAAAGCTGGAGAGAGACTTTTTCTGAGGGAATCCAGTGCTAGGACAAGGGGCCTGGATTCAGGCTAAAAGAGGGGAGATTGATATGAAATCTGAGCCAGAAAATCCTCCCCATGGGGGTGCTGAGGCCCTGGAACAGGTTGCCCAGGAAGGTTGTGGCTGCTCCAACCAAGGCCAGGTTGGATGGGGCTGTGGACACCCTGGTCTGGTGAGAGGTATCCCTGCGCATGGCAGGGGGTTGGCACTGGATGAGCTCTGAGCACCCATCCAACCCAACCCAGTCTGGGATTTTAGGAAATGTAAGTGCAAGAAACTGTTTTCCAGCAAGGAACCCCTGAGTGGAGCAGACTGGTCTGAGCTGGGGATGGGGAGACCCAGAAGCAGAGGGTGTGGGTGATTGGGGTGTTACAGAGCCCAAAGGGCTTGCAGAGCGGGCTCAGCTCTTTGCCACCCGAAAGGTTTTGCCTTTCTGGGACCAGCAGATTCCTCCTTTTAGGGATTGATGGGGACAGCAAAGTTGCATTTCCCAGCCACTCCAGATGGTGCAGCGAGAACAAAAGCATCTTCTGCAATATGGTGGCTTCTGCACATCCAAAGGAGGGATTTGCTGTTGGACCCGTTCCTGCCTGGCTCAGTGCCCGTGAGGATGGACAGGTCACTGCCTGGCACTGCTGCTGGCTGGGAGGCAGCAAGCTCTCGCATAGCCCTGCTCATTGAGTGTGAAGGAATCTGTGCTTTGAGTCACTGCTTTTCCTTTCCCTGCTGAAAACAGAGGCGAAAACAGCGTCTTTGTCCCCAGCCAGGCTTCAGCCCATTGCATGGTGCTGCTCCTCACCTGCCGAGTTCATGTTATTGCATGTTTAATTCATTGCCCACTCGTGGAGGGGCTGTGCATGCGCTGACAGAGCTGCTGCTCAGAAGCAGCGTCTCCCAGGCTCAGGAGACCTCTCTGCCTGCTCTTTGGGAAAATTGGTAACAGAGAACTGAGATGATCTCACCAGCTTGTCAAAGCCCCCATTTGGTGCTCTAAAGCAAAATAGAAGCCAGCAAGCCCCACCAGAGGAGGCAGAACCTGGGTAGGTTCTGCCAGTGTCCTCTCACCCGCTCCTTCCCTACAGCTGGTGGTAGGAGGGATCTGATCAGTCTCTAAACACTTATAAATGTTTGAAGCTGCCTCTGGTGCAGCCCCGCTGTGGACAGCCTCTATATGTGTCCCATCCAATGAGATGCAGCTACTCTTTGGGGTGGGAGTCTCATAGCCTGGCAGGACCGCGCTGCTCCAGCTGCTGGGAGCAGAAAGGGAGGAAAATTCTATTTCATAGGAGGAAGGCAGCAGGGTGAGCTCAGACAGAGGCTTGAGTATTGAGAGGGTGATGCTACTCCTCATTTCTGCTTATTTAGCAGCCTCTCCTTTTTACATCTCACACAAAAGATGAAAATTGCAGCAAAGGCCTGCCTGGCCGAGCTGCTCAGCGCAGGAGCCTTCCTGGCTCTCACCCGTTGGGCGATGCTGCACACTGGTGTTTTGTGGGGTTGCATTTGATGCATTAAGGTGACTCCTGCAGGCACCACTGCAGCTGGAGCTCTCTACAAGGATGTGACAAGAGCCAGAGGCTTCTCTAGACAGACAGACCAGAATTAATAAATCAGATGGAAGGCAGGCACAGAACATGGATGTAGCTTCCTAGCCCTGTTGCTGACCTTGAGCACTGCAGCCTGAGACTAGGCTGTCCAGTCTGCTCTGGTGGCTGCGGGTCTGCAGGGCTCCACCAGCCCCAGCATCCTCCCAGCTGAGTTCTGAAATTCAGATGAGATCATGGCAGCGAGTGATGGATGGGGTTTTTTCCTTTCTCTCCTCCTTTCTTAATCTCCCCTGGCTGGTGGGTCTGAGACACAGGATTCCTGCCAGAGCAAGGGAAGGGATTTGCTCATCTTCTGTCTTGCAAGCTCAAACCAAATCCTCTTTAGGGACTTTAGCCCCCTGTGTTGGCTAGTGAGGCTGGAGCTCCAGGCAAGGAGATGGTGGGGAGAGATTGAGGGAAGAGACAGGTTCAGGTGAAGAGAGGGGAGGACGGAGAGTGACATCCATATGCCCTCAGCGCCGGCACCCTGCCTTGGGTTGGTTGGTTGCAGCATTGACGAGTACAGAAGTGTTGATGGGCTGGGGGGAGCTTCCTTACCCTGATGCTGGGCACAAGTGGGTCCTGTGGCAGGGTGGAGAGTCCGCAGTGCACAAAGGTTGCGTGAGCCCTGTGTTGTAGGGCTCCTGAGCAGGCTGTGGCCAAACCCAGAGAAGGCAGCACTTAGAGTAACCCTGATTAGCTCAACTTGCTGGTCACTAATCAGCAAGATACTCTGGTAGGGAAGCTGGCTCTGCAGTCCAGACAAAGCCAGCCTAGCCTCTCCATCCGACTTAGAGCGGCTCAGGATCCCCATCCTTGCTGCCCAGGGGATTTGCAGGTTTGCTCCTATTTCCCTTGCTGCCTCCAACTCTTCAGATTAAAAGAGGGGAGGCTGAGATGAGATCTGAGGCAGAAATCCCTCCTGTCAGGGTGCTGAGGCCCTGGAACAGGTTGCCCGGGGAAGCTGTGGCTGCTCCATCCTGGAAGTGTCCAAGGCCAGGTTGGATGGGGCTTTGGGCACCCTGTTCTGGTGAGAGGTGTCACTGCCCATGGCAGGGGGTTCGCACTGGGTGAGCTCTGAGCTCCCTTCCAACCCAACCCAGTCGATGGGAGCCCAACTGCTCTGTTCATGGGGTGTGAGGAAGCAAAACACGAGCAGCTGTGCTGCTGCCACAAGGATTTTCATTTAGTGCCAGACAGCAATTAGCCTAACTTGGTGTGTTTGCTTCTCCACTTTTTATTTCCTCTTGTTTGTTTTTTCCTGATAAGGGAACGAATGCAGGTGGCTCCGTCATTGCACAGGAACCTCAGTGCTCACCGTCACGACCCAGCCCAGCTGCCCAGGGCTGTGCAGACCCCACTGGCTCTGTCACCCATGGGCTGTACAAGGAAATGTAGTTATTTTCCTTTTTCTGTTTCCCAAGGCTCTTGGTTTCCACCATGAGACCTTGAGCTGATCCAGCCACTGGGGTTTAACTCCAGAATGAGGAAACGGAGGCATCTGCTGCACCTCTTGGCCATGGGGCACCCTAACTATGGTAACGGGGGGGTTTAAGTTATCAGGTAAATCCAGACCAACCTTGTGTTACTCAATGAGAGCCTCTCCGGGCTCAGTGGGGTGTGAGGGAGCAGAGTCCTTACCTAGAACTGCAGTGGTTAGTTGAAATTCTCAGACAGTTCTGTTTGGAGGAAGTTTTGTGGTTTTTTTTCACAGAATCCCAGAATCTGTTTGGTTGGAAGAGACCTTTAAGACCATCAAGTCCAATGTGTGGCCCGGCACTGCCAGGTCACCATTAAACCATCTCCCCAAGCACTAGCTCCATACATCATTTAAATACCTGCAGGGATGCTCTGGGAAACCAATTCCAGTGTTTGATAACCCTTTGGGGGAAGAAATTTGTCCTAACATCCAGCCTAAACCCCACCCCAGCAGAGCTTACAACCATTTTCTCTAGTCATGTTGCTGGGTGCCAGGGAGAAGAGGCTGAGCTTCCTTGCTCCAACCTGCTGTTAGGGAGCGTTGGGGTGTCTGAGGTGTGAGCGCATGTGGTTTGGGGATTTGGGTGTTATTTCTGTCGTAGCCCATGTTATTGGGACCGTGTCTACCTGGACAAAGTTGGGGTTGTCAGTGCAGCGCTCCATGAGGTGATGCTGGTGGCCATGGGGTGCCTGCACCCACTGGTAAGCTCTGGTGGGAGCACTGGAAGGGTCCCATCACCAGTAACCTTACAGAGCCCATCAAGCTGCCTGGGAGCTTGGCGCTGGGTTGGATGGAGAGCTCTGAGGAGCCTGAGCACTGATGAAGATAACAAACTGAGGCGATCGATTGGTGATTGTGGGTAATGAGAAAGTTGGTCTTGCGGGAGGAGTGGTGACATCCCACTCCAGCCCAGCATTCTGAGCTGGAACTGATAAAGTACCCCTGTGTTCCTAATTAACTTTCTTAGTATTTATTTTTTTCCCTTTTGATTTTTCATCCCAGTTTTGTCTTCTTCTGAGGCTGAAGCTGGTGGAGGGTGCTTTCCCTGGACATGAGCTCACAGCAGCTATAGGCTGCGCTATGGACCTCTGTGGGGCAGTGACTGACCTCCCATGTTCCTGGCCTGGCTGCTGGGGCTGGGAACCCGCTGGCTGTCCACAGGGGAGGGTTTGCACAGGAGTCTTTAGTAACAACCACCTGCTTTGTGAGAAAAAACAGCTTAAGGTGCCCTCAGAGGACAGAGACGGTTTGGAGGGTGAAGGTTGCGGGCTGTGGCAGCATCACTGCTGCCGTATGAAAGGGAGCAGTGAGCCAGCACTGGGGGGACTGACCTGCCCAGAGGGCCAGGTGCCATCTGGATGGGCTCTTCCCAGTACAGGACATCTCCCTGCAGGTCAAAAGCACTGGTTCCTCACAGTCTGTGCTCAACACCCCTTGGTGTGAGTCTGGGGAGAATGGAGCCCTGAACTGAATGTTCATTTCAGCTGGGGGAGAGAAATGCTGTTTGTTAGCCTGGACTGCAGACGTGAGAAGAGCTGTTGGAGCTCTGCTGCTCTTGGGCTCTTTGCTGTGGGGGTTTTGGGGCTTTTTTGTTTGTTTTCTCTTTTCCTCTGCTTTATTTGAGGAGTGTTTGGATGTCTGTGACCTGGAGAAGGTCAGGTGGTGGTTATGGCTGCGCTGCCCAGCTGGGCAAGGGACTGCTGAGGTGGGGAGAGGTCTCGGTGCTTCTGCTAGAACAAGAATTTCAGAGGGAGGACTTGTGTGACAGGACACAGACCTGTGGGTTACTGATGACTACCACGACTATGAATGATGTCAGGGGAGGGGTGCACAGGGGCTGTAGCCCTGTGCCTTCACTGCAGGTCAGCAGTAGGCACATAGCCTTTTTCCTCAGGCTTGTTCAGGAATCCCTTCGTGATGAAATCACTTGGATCAAGGAAAAACACATGGTCTGGTGAATTTTGTAGTCCTGTGTCATCCTAGTTGACAGCAAACCCCGATGTCCCAGAGGCCAGAGCACTGTGATGCTGGGTCTGTGCTCCTTTGCCACCCTGCACTTCCCCACTGGCTGGGAGCATGTTCCCATAACCCAGCATCACCACCTTGCCCAGCTCCCAGGCTCAGGGTGCTCTGGGGGGGGGCTGTTGGTGATTTCAGGGTGATTTTCTTGCAGAAGATGGTGTTTATTCAGTGACTGGGGCTGCAGATGCTGCAGGACGAGGCTGACGGACGATTATTTACCGAGTGCTGTCGGCGTGCGCGTGGTGAGCGCGGAGACGAGGCACAGTCTGTGCCCCAAGGAGCTCCCAGTCTGTCAGGCAGCTAAGCTGGGGCTAATGATGAATGACTTCCTAAATAAATAAAAAAAGCTCCAAGGCCTAGGAAAAGAGAGGCAAAGTGTTGCACTGAACCACCAGGAAATGTAGTTCTCGACAGTGGCTGATGCCGTCAGGTGCTTGGTGGAGATCTGTGGTGTTTGTAGGTAAAGGCTGTAGGATGGGGGGGTGTTTGCACGTGAGTGAGGAGAAGGGAATGGGGCAGTGAGAGATGTGGCTCCTGGCTCTGATTCAAGGGCCTTGTGCCTTTGAGCATGTTGAAGTTGAACCAGCTCCATACCAACGTGCACAGAAGCAGGGGAAAAGCCACAGCCCAGCTTTGCCTGGAGCCCAAGAGGATGCTCCTGGGATTTCTGGTTGCTCTGGCATTGCCTCCCTCTCGCTGGTGATGCCAAGCTGGCACCAGCACCAGTGTTTGCTCTGCCTTGGCTGCCACAGGGATGGTCTTCTGAGGTCCTCCTTGGGCTACAGCCACAGCAACCACTGCATGGGTGGGCTTGGGGCCCCCCAGCCAGGTGCTTCCTCCTCCTCCTCATCCCCTCACCATTCACAGCGATGTCCCCTGTGCCCCGTCCGTGCTGCTCTGCACCTGCTGCGTGGAGCCAGCCGCCACAGATGCATCAGCCCTTGTCAGAGCTGTCACTGCGGGGAACGTCGGGGGGGGGAAATTAATTTCTCCTGACGATTCAAACCCAACCCTGAGCTCTCCTGTCTTGTCTCTCCCACAGTGACCACAGCTTAACCCTCCCTGTGCCATCATGCCCCTACACAGGGAGCAGAATCTCTCACAGCACCCACTCTGCTGCACCCCAGAGTGCCCCTTGTGCCTGTCGCTGGGTGCTTGGCACCCTGGGGAGGAGCAGGGATGGCACAGGAAGAAAGCAGAAGCATCTCTGTGTGTGTGTGTCAGTGTGACGTTGTGCTCAGCCCCTGTCTTAGTGTGCAGCTTCTTCTGGTTTCCCACATTGTAAAAAGGGATAATGCTGTCATATCAAAGCACTGGGGAGATCTGGGGATGAAAAGCAGCGAGTAGGACCGAGACAGGCCTGATCAAAGCCCTTTTTTCTTCATCTGTGTTTGTTTCCCCATTGAAGATAGTACTCTGCCTCTTTCTTGTAAATATTTTTTTTTAAGATCTAAGTAACTCCCCGATAGATAAACAGTCACGCTTAGCTCAGAAGGATCTCCTCTGGCTGCTCTAATTGTGTTTGCCAAGAGCATGGCCTGTGCAGAACTGTGCTGGAGAGTTGTGTTGGAGAGAGGAGGAGGAGCTTTGGAGGGGAAGGGGCTGCTTTGGAAATACTCCATCACCTCCTGTTTTGGGCAGGATCATAGACTCACAGACTGGGTTGGGTTGGAAGGGAGCTCAGAGCTCATCCAGTGCCAACCCCCTGCCTTGTGCAGTGACACCTCTCACCAGACCAGGGTGCCCAGAGCCCCATCCAACCTGGCCTTGGACACTGCCAAGGATGGAGCAGCCACAGCCTCCCTGGGGAACCTGTTCCAGGGCCTCAGCACCCTCACAGGGAGGAATTATTACTTCAGATCTCATCTCAATCTCCCCTCTTTCAGCCTGAACCCTCCTACTTCGCCAAGCACTAAAGTTCCTTGTACAAAGGCCCTCTCCAGCTTTCCTGGAGCCCCTTTAGGCACTTGAAGTTGCTGTAAGATACCCCCCGGAGCCCTCTCTTCTCCAGGCTGAACAGTCCCAACTCCCTTGGCCTGTGCCAGAGCAAAGGGTCTCCAGCCTCTGATCATCCTCATGGCCTCCTCTGGATTCACTCCAGCAGTTCCAGCCATTTTTGTACTGGAGACTCCAGAACTGGATGCAGGACTCCAGGTGGGGGGTCTCACAAGAGCAGAGCAGAGGGGGAGAATGCCCTCTGTTGCCCTGCTGGTTGTGCATCCCTTTCTGCACAGCTTTTGGACCTGGGCACCTAAAGCCACCAGTTAGTCCTGAGTGGTCTTTGCTGTTCGCTGGAGACTGCGTTTGTTGCATTAAGATGCGCCGAAGCCCTGAGGCTGTTGCTGCAGACCCTGCTCTCTGGGTGAGCTTCCTTGGGGCTCTCCTGTCCACCTGAGGTTTGAGGTCAAGCAGTTCCTTTCCAAGCAGAGCCATCAGCAGCATCTCCTTCTGCCCCAGCACTGGCTTCCAAGTGCCTGATGTGGAGACACGATGGCCGCAGTCTCTGCCGTCAGCAAGGCAGTGGGAGATGGCAAGAGACATGAGTATCAGAAACCCCGACTTTGAAGCTCACATTCATGCTCTGTTTCTCCAGGAAAAGAGGCTTAAAGTTGCCTGCAAAGCAACCTGAATGTGGAGACACTGGCCATGTGGGCTCCCAGGGACAGCCCTGCATGTTGGCATCTCCTTCCTCCCCAGCACCCTCAGGGAAGGTTCAACGGCGGGTTCCTGGGCCAGATCCTGCATTGCAGGAGCCCCCAGCGCTGTCATTCCCATCCCAGCCCTGGTGTGGGGTTGGGATTGCCGAGGGCAGGGTGTCAGACAGGAGCAGGAGAGAAATGTGAGGTGGCGAATTTAAATTTCGTCTCCCCCCTCCCCAGGGGAGGTGACAAATGAGCTGGTGGTTGTGCTAAAAGCTTTTCTTTCCTTCTTTAAAGAGGTTGCTGGGAGGAAATGAAGTGACCCAGTGACCTTTGTTAATACCCAGCACAAACTGAGCTGCTGCTGCTGCTGCTGGAAGGGGAAGAGACCTCGGTGCAGCCCTCTGCCTGCAAGGTGTTTGCTTCGATTGATGCGTCTGAGGGGACTAATTCTCCCACAGCAGCGACTGAAAATGAAGATGTTTAATCATCTGCTAGAACTTTGTGCGGAGAATTTCTTGAAAATCACCCTTCTCCTTTCCACAGGCAGGTGAAGCAGCCAAGAAAAAACCCCAAGTCCTTTTTTCTTGGTGACTTTTTATTCCCTCCACCCCCTGCCCAAGTTGTTATGCTCAAATGAATTTGAAGTGAAGGCCTGAACCCTCTCCTGGGGTTTGAATTTAAAATGCAGAGCAAACGTTTCCGTCATCAACACCGTGAGGGCTAAAGGAAAACCAACATCTGGCACAACACCTGCCTGGCTCTGACCCACCCTGATGGCTGAGTAAACAGTCTTCCCCTCGAGTCCTGGGGCACTGCTGGGCCACTCACTCCAAGAAAGTGATGGAGGGGGCTGGAGCGAGTCCAGAGGAGCAATGAGGCTGGGGAAGGGACTGGAAGGAAAGGCGGATGAGGAGAGGCTGAGGGACCTGGAGGTGTTTAACCTGGAAAAAAGGAGACTCAGGGAGGACCTTCTCCCTCTCTACAACTCCCTGAAGGGAGCTGATGATCATGAAGGTCTCTTCTAGCCAAAAATGTTCTATGATTCTGCGATAAAGCCCCCTCCTCCTATATCCCTGCAGATACCTGAAGTGGCTTTAGGGAGTTGGGTGTCCAGCACCCTCTGAAACGGGAGTTGCTGGGAGGAAAATCTTCAAAAGCATCTTAGCAGCTTAAGTTAAGTCCCTTTGACTCTCAATGGAACTTAAGCTCTTAAGAAATGTAGGTGCTTCTGAGCAATCTGCCCTTTGTGCCTGGCACCCTTGGGTCCCTGGAGATCCCTGGCTCCACGCTGCCTGGAGGAGCCATAGTGGGAAGCTGCTTCTTGCAAATGCTTTGCAGTTTGATGATTGTTAATGACAGCATTGAAGATCCTGTGCTCAGCGCTTACAGGATGCTCAGAGCTAGAGATCAGGCAGTGCCCAGGACCAAAAGCCTTACAGGAGCTCTTTTACTGTAAGAATTAATCTTATTCCTGAAATATGACTGTATCTAGCACAAATCTGACCCCACTGCAGGCCAAGGCTTCACTTAATTGCATTCTTTAGCCAGGATTGAGGCCTATTAGGTGCTTTACTTGTGTTACGGTGGATGTTGTGCCAGAGAACTGAGCAGGGATTTGTAGGTCTGAGGAGCAGCACAGGAGAACAGCCTTGGTGTTTACTTGTGTGGTGCCAGGAACCTGGCTGGGCTCGGCGGACAGGCAGGAGCGATGCAAACCTGCTTCAAAGAGCATAGACAAGGTGAGCTGTGCACACACAGAGGCGGGAGAGGGTGGGCGATGGAGCCCTTGTGATCTGAGCGTTCATCAAAGCAATTCCCACTGGAATCCAGCACCGCCGGGAGGGCAGGAGAGCCTTGTTGCAGGTTTCCAAGCGTTGGGTGTCCCGCATTGTAGGCAGGAATCGTGCAGTGGGTAAGAGCCTGTTGCTAGTTTCCAACTGCTGAGAAATCAGAGCAGACTCCTGTCCCAGTGTCTGCGATGTCTGCAGGGGAGCCAGGTGGGTGCACATCTTGCTGTCCTGAAAATCCCATATCCAGCGGCAGAGAGCTGGTGATGTACCTGCTCTGAAGGATGAGCTGCTGGATTGAAGCTGACATGTCCTAATATCTCTGCCAGCACTTTCTGTCTCTGTCAAGGGTTCGGGAAGCACATTAGCACCGGAGCGGAAGTGTCACCCTCTGGCATCTCCTTCTCTGATCTTGGAGCTGGTACTGTATCCCCTTTACCAGACCTTCTCTATCGGAGTCCATTATATGGCATGAAAAGCTGTGCTGGGTGTGGGGGAGCAGAGCTACTGGGCTCCTGGGGGAGGCAGAACGTGTCCCTCATGTTCCCAGGGTCAGCTCCACCGTCGGGGGCTGTGTTGTATGGGGCAGCGAGGCCTCTCACCTGCTCTGAGCTCTGGGGTGCCACTGGGGCTGCATTTGGCTTTGGTTCCACTTCCTGGCACTGGGGAAGGGGGATAATTGTTCTGATAAAGAAAACCAAGAGTTTCTGCAGCGCTGGCTGAGCTAGCCCCACGTTCTTGATTTGAATATCAAAAATTAAAATGGTTGGAAGGTGGTTGCTCTCTCTGACTCCTCCTCACTCCTGCTCTGACCTCACTGGTGGGAACAAGGCGCTGCCTGAGTGAAGCAGGTAGAAGGGAGAGCCAGCAGCCAGCACCGCGGTTCCATTTGTTGTGCTGGCATCGATACCACATCCCCAGTTTAATTAACAATTACCATCGCAGCAATTCATATCGTTCCCGGTCTCCTCTCACCTCTGACAGCAACAAAAGAAACCCCAACGTGTTCTTGTGCCCCCGGGAACCCTATGAAACCTGCAGTAGGGCTGGAGGTTTCTCTTAAATGGATCTAGAGCAAATATTTGAAGAGATTCCCACTGGGATAATCCAGATTTTTTCCCTTTTTCTGTGAGAGTGTCGGTGCTTCTGCTGGGTTTTCACACTCTGCATCCAGACTAGCCCAGAGCCTTTGTAATCCTCAAAGTCCAAGTCCTGAGCTTCTCTCTGAAAAGTTGCTCTGTAGGGCTGAGTACATGTGGGGACTGCTTGTTTATGCTGCCTTTCCTTTTAATTCTGGGCAGCGCAGCCTTGGCAGAGCTAATGGGACAGAGGAAGATGAAAATGCCCCTTCACGCTGCGTGTCCCGACGGCCCCCGACCCTGCTGTGTGTCACAAAGCGGACGCAGCCGCACTATCCCCTTAGTCCTTTCAAAGCCTTTGATCGCTCTTCAATGCCTCCTACCTGGCTTTTCTCCAAAAGGTGATAAACCCCGGGTTTGATTTTTAATTGGGGTAACTGATAGCAGGAAGGGATCTGCGCAGATCTGAGAGCAGCCTTCACACAACTCCAGCCCATTATCCCGGTGCTCAGAGCCCATCTGATGGAGGATCCTCTTAGCTGCTGACCCTATGAGGAGGTTGTGGCTGTGGTTTTCGCTCTATTTTCAGCCCTGGTGGGGCAGGGCTCGTCTCTATCACTGGAGGAAGCGTTTACCAGCACTGACACGCAGGAGCAGGGTCGTTGCTAAGAATACAGCTCCCCTAATGCCATTCCAGCTTTGCGCAGGGATCAGGATAAAGCTGTGAGCGGCAGCTCCGTGTGGAGCCAGGAGTGGTCTCCATGGAAATGTGCCGGCAGGGTGAGGGGAGCGGGCTGGTGCTGAGCTGGCTCTCAGCTCTCGCAGCCCTGCTGATGTGCAGGAGCTCTGCTGCAGCCACGTTCTGCCACATCCAGGGCAGAGCAGGTCGGGAGCAAAGCTCTCCCATCTTCTCTGGAGGGTCACTTGCTGGCTGAGCCTTGTGGTCCCTCAGGATCAACTGTGGTTCCCTCTGCTCCAGGTTTTGTCTCTTGCAGGGTTCTGTTAGCTCAGTATGGTGGTTCCTCTGCCTGGTGGGCATCCAGAGTAGCTCCTGCAATCTTAGCTGGGGGAAGGAGTCTGGGAGACCCTGGGAGACTCTGGGACACCAACGCTGATCCCAGGGTTGAGGGTCACCTCTGCTGTGCTCAGATGAGTGTTGGGCAGGAGAGAAACTTCCTCCCTCCTGCACCATCCTCATCAAACCCAAGAGGACACACGGGAGCTTTCTACTGCTTCATCTTCCTTCTGCTGGGGGGTGTTTTTCCCTCCATCCTGGGTTTTTCATGTGTGAGGTCTCGGTTTTTCTTCACCCGCCTTGCGCCTTTGTGGAAGAATTGCCCTTTCAGAGGGTCCCTGGGCCCTGTCGGGTCAGATCCCTTCACACCTCATTGCTCGGGTGCTGCTCGGCCAGCGCTGCCTTTCTCCCATGTCGGGGAGGAGAGAGCAGCCAACGGGTGTTAAACTTTAAACGGGGGCTCTGCAGAGTTGGAGCCTTCTGCTTGCTCTTCTCTTGCCTGCGCCGTCCCCTCCCGTGCTGTGAGTGTGCGAGTGGAGATTCCATTCCTTGCCCAGGCAGTGAGGCTGGAGCACCCTGGTCTCTGATCCCTTCCAGCCTCTCACGGTGGTGGAGCCACCCCAGTCCTTCAGGTCGTTGAGGCGCAGGGCTGCCTGGGGTCCTCACAGGTGCCCTACCCAGCAGTTGCTTTCTTGGGTCCTGCTGCCTCTCGGGGCTCTGGCTGGCTGCCCCCTCCCTCCTCCCTGTCTCTAAGAGCTCCCTTTTCTCTGTGCAGGTGCTGACGACGCTGGGGAGACACCGTGAGTCCTGCTGACCCGGAGCCTTCCCGGCTGGGGCCGAAGGCCATTGCAGAGGATGAGGATCCTTCCCAGCCCTGGGATGTTTTCGCTGGTCTCCCTCGTGAACCTCCTCTCCGTGCTGCTCATAGGCTGTGTGGCTGAAAGTAAGTGGCTGCTGTTCCCCTGCTCCTTTTCCCCACCCCTTTCTCACCTCCCCTGGAGAATAACAGGGACAGGCTGTAGTGCCTAGAGTCAGCAGAGGAGCCTCCACTCCTTTTTAGCTTTCAGATGTGAAGTGTCTTCATTTTCCAGCGTCTTTACCTTCCCACCAGACCCACACAGCCTGCTGTGAATCAGGTTGCCCCTGAGAGCTGGAGAAAAGGGGAGGAGGGAAGAGCCTGACAGCTCTGGCTGGAGCCTTCCTCCCCTTTCTGCTGGCCTCATCTCCACCCAGCTCATCCATATTGTCCTCCCCTGCCTTTTAGGCATCTGCCAGACACTGGTGTGACCGTTGTCGTGTTCCTTGCTGGGGCAGGACTCGGAACAGCTCTGAAGGCAGTGTATTATGTTTCTGCATCCCCTGAGTGAACCAGTTCCAGTTGAACACAGTTTTTATCTTTGCTGCCTTTCAATCCGTGCTTTAAAAAATGAAAAGAGGAAGGGAAAAAAGATACAGAAGTGAAAATCTTCAGCGACTGGAATGTAGTGTCGCTGCGACATGAAGGCTGATCACTTGGGATCAGTGACCGATGGACTTTTCCAAGCTGATTGAATTAGGACTTTTTTTTATTATGTCTTTTTTTTTCCCCTCCCCAGCAAAGCTGCTTGAAGCTGGTTGAGCTCTGGTCAGCGCAGCCCTTGACAGCTTTTAACATAATCTCTTCGTTATCAGGGTTTATTAAGATGACGCGGGCAGCAGGGATTGAGTGGATCCTCGAGCTTTTGTTGCTGGGGGAGTTCTGTTTGAAAGGTGCTTTCTCTCTTCTCTGCAGTAGGTGAATGGGGATGGATCTGCCCTCACCTCACTTTTGGCCCCTCTGTGCAGGGAGAAAGGTTGCTGTGCAGCAGGCTAATGTCCTCTTCTGTTCTTTTGCACTTAATGAGCCCAGGGAGGGAGCTGAGCCCTGGGAGATCACCATGAGGCCAGGGTTTTGGTGTGTAGCTGTGGATCAGTCACTGGTGTTCAGAAAGCTCAGATGGAGCTCCCCGTCATGAGAAGCAGAACAGTGCGGCAGCAGGGAGCCAAATGTTTGCCCATGGTCCTGCCAACACTCTTGTAGGCTCTTTAGGAGCCCCAGGGTAGGTCACTGAAGCAGAGCTGCGGTGTTTCACCAGGGCTGGGGTGGCCTTGTTGGCCTGTGGCAGTGGGCACTGGGGGTAGGCAGGTGCCACCTGCATTGAGTCCTGCACAAGTAGGACCTTGCGAGCAGAAATCTCCATTTGTGGCTCTTTTGCAGTAGGGTCAGGAGGGAAGGGGATGCTTACAGGGGACAGGGCTTTAGGATCCCCTTCTTGCTTCTGGTTTGCTGGAGCAGCCCTGCCCAAATCCCTTTATCCTCTTGTTTTCGAGGCAAGGAACGAGGCTTGACAGAGTTAGTGTGTGTGCCAGGGCCTCTCTGTGTGCTCAGAGCCCTGACTCACCCGCTGTGGTGGCTGAGTGCCTGCGAAAATGGGTTCTTTCTTCTTTCAAGTGCCCACCAAGCCCTGTGTCCTCACTGCTGGGAGTGGGCCCTCTGTACAATCAAGGCTTCTCAAAACCATGGGGTGTACGACCGATTCTTCTGAGGTTTTGGTTTTCCTGGAAAGGAGTGAGAATTTTGTCTCTCCCCATCATCTGTGGGGTGAGATTCCAGCAGAGCTGGGAGGTCTCAACACGCTGTCTGATGGCTGTGAAGCACTTTTGATGGAAATGTGCCCCCAGGAAGGGCTGATGCCCATCAGAAGGCACCAGTTGTGTGGCCCAAGCCCTGCTGAACTCTGTCTCTGCTCAGCAGGCACCTTGCTGCTAGCAGCTGAGTTTCTCTCTTGTAGTTCTGCAGTGTCCTTGAGCCCTGAACCCAGGAGGGTTTGTGCTCATTGCTGCTCACAGATGTGCTCAGGGGAGCACTGCAAGTTTTGGGGCTTGGTGTTTGAGGTGGGGCTGCTCTCACCTGCCCATGGAGCTGGGACAGATGTTAACCTGTGGAGCACATCAGCACCTCCCTGACCGCGTGCCCTCGGCCCTGTGGCTGTTGCTGTCTGCTCCATGATGACCAGTTGATAACTCCTGAGTTTGGAGGGGCTACTGAATTCAGCCTGGAAAAGCCAGTTGGTAGCACCAGAGCCAGTCCATGGTGCTCACAGTTGACGTGGAAACAGCAAACAGCTTCATCTGTCACAACAGCAGAGACTATGTGAGGGGCTGTCACTCTGCTCTGACAATGTCCTCTCCCATCAGATGGCCCTGGGCTCTGTCACACTGCCTCTCGTGTAATCCCTTGGCCGCCTTCCATTTGGCTGGCGCTTGGCACGGCGCTGACCCGATTTCCTGCCCCAATTCACCCAGAGGGGCTGCCAGCACCCTGCAGCCCCCCTGGGCGGGCAATGCCAGGCAGCATCAGGGTGGGAAGCCCTTGTGGCAGGTAGGAAAACCCCAGAATGTGTCTCCTGGATGGCACCACCTTCCAGGCTCTTCTTGCAGCAAAGCAGAAAGCCTGAACTTGCTTCCTCTTCCAGCGCAGCGCTGGAGGAGCCGCGGCCTCTGCAATCAAAGGGCCATTAAAATACTTCCCTTGTTTCCTAGGCTAATTGATCTCAGTCAGTGATTTAAATCTTCGTATGGCAGGAACATTCTATTTAAAGGAAACTGCTATTTAAATTAAAAAACCAAAGCACCACACTGCTTTCTGCCTGCTGCTGGCGCGTGTGAAGCTGAAGAGGATCATAATTGCGAGGTATAAAGCAGACCTGGCTCTCCCGTGTTCCTTCTTTCTTCCTTCAGTCGCATACGGACACTTTTCTTTGTTTCTTCTCTACGCTCAAGGGCAGCCACAGAACTGGAAATTGCTAACTTCATGGGGATTTTCAACAGCCTCTCGTTAAATGGAACAAACTGTCATTTGGTTGAGGGTTCAGCTGGTTGTACCAGTAATGTTATCACTGCAGCAGGTTTGGGGGACCTTCCCCAGAGCTGCATAGCCAGGTGCAGCTCTCCTGCACCCTAAAGCCCATAAAATCCAACCAAGGTCTGGTTATGGGTCCAGGGAGGGGAATAGCTTCCCAGAATCGCTGACATAGCTGGGCACAGAACCGAGCCTCGCTGTTTCCTGCTCGTACATCCAGCCTGAGCCATAAAACCTCTGCAGGGAGCACCTGAGAACAACTCGCTGTGCGTGAGCACAGTCATTCCCTGCTCGCTGGGCAGGGTGAGTGTCACAGGGGCTTCGGCCAGCCATCAGGTTCTCCTGTCCTGCTGTGCTCCTTGTAGGAACACCAGGCCAGCTCTGAGTGCTCCTCACTTGCAGATACAAGCCCCTCACGGTACAGAAATGTGCTAATTTTGCTAAGTGAAATCAGCACGCTGGCTGTTTTCAAGTGGATTTTTTCCCATTGATTAAACCTTTGCCTTCTACGACGGTGCTTTGCTAATTGGTACTTTGCACACACAGGAGGCTGCCGTGTGGCTCTCTCCGCCCCAGCAAAGATTTCGCAGCAGATGCAGCAGCGAACGTTCCTTACTGCTTGAGGTTTCCTTCCTTTTGTAAATCACGTTACGGAGCCCTTACCAGCACAGGCTCAAGTATTGCCATAAATAATTAAACCTAAATTGCAATTGACAGAAAGAAAAGAATAACCCCCCCTTTCCCAATGCGTTTCCCTGGCTTTCTTCTCTTTTCATGGCCCTCGCTCCGCTGTTCGATTCAGAGAACGCGGGGTTTCACACCGGGTCCATGTGTGCCGCTGTGGAGGCTGCTGGCAGATGGCGCAAGGGTGGCACCGCTTGTGTAGGACTTGTGGAGCGGATGGGGAACACGTGTGGTGGGTTAGGAGAGGAGCCCCTGTAGGTCCACACTCAGTTGCTGCGGTGCCAGAGGCTGTGGGGAAGGTCTGTGCCATGGGCTGTCGGAGCTGGTGGCGCCGCTTGTCTCACGCATCAGATCACAGCGACTTACAGGTGGCTCTGACTCCTCTGCTCTGGATGGTCACTCCCCTCACTCCGTGAGGATTAGCCTCTGCAGCTGAGCTCCCAGCTTTAGCTCAGGAGGTCCTAGCTTTGATCTGTCGTTGGCCAAGACAGCAATCGCCAGATAAGATGGTAGTAAAAATGAAGCAGGCTCCACCTTAGGGCTCGATAGACACACTAAGGCGACATCAGTGGGAAGGGAATCCTTGTCCCCTGTGAGAGGAAGCTGCTCCATTCTGAGTGTTGTAACAAGACAGCAGGTCTGTCCTGAGAGGAGGAAGCTGTTGACACGCGGTGAGGTTGAACTGGTGAGGCTCCACTGTTCCACAAGCAGTCCTGGTCTGTGACAGTTGGGGTGAGGAGCCAGAGGATGCTGCAGAAAGATTTTCTCCCCTTGGTGGATGGGGCTGGAGGGGTAGCAGAAGCCAACCCCACATACAGGAGGTTGTGTGGTCAGTTGGTAGGTGATGGAGTTTCCTCTTGATTTTGCACATTGTTCCTTCAGTGAGCGGAGCCTTGTGCTGTGCAAGGGGAGGGAACATTGGCAGTGCGACCTCAAGGCACAGTGAAAGCTGGAGAGGGACTTTCTGTGAGGGTCTCTGGTGACAGGACACAGGGGATGGGTTCAAGCTAAAAGAGGGGAGATTGAGATGAGGTCTGAGGCAGAAATCCCTCCCTGGGAGGCTGCTGAGGCCCTGGAACAGGTTGCCCAGGGAGGCTGTGGCTGCTCCAAGTGTCCAGGGGCAGGTTGGATGGGGCTCTGGGCACGCTGGTCTGGTGAGAAGTGTCACTGCCCATGGCAAGGGGCTGGCACTGGATGAGCTCTGGGCTCCCTTCCAACCTAAACTATTCTATCATTTTATGATTTTAGGAACTTTAAGTGCAAAAAACTCTCTTTTCCAGAAGGGTAGAACCCCTGATGTCTCTTCCAACCTAAACTGTTCCCTGATTCTGCTGCCATCCCTGCTTCTCTCAGGCAAACACACTCCCTGCTTGTGTTCCCCACGCACCAGTTGCAGGCAAGGAGACACCTTGCTGTCCTTGCTTCTGAAGTGCCCTTTCTTTTGCTGCCTTCTCCGTCTGCCAGCTGCGATCCAGCCTGCGGTTACTGAGGGTTCTGGACTAGTTGTTGTCCCACTCAAGGACACCGAATTAAGCTTCTGTGTCACCTTGTCTAAGTGCCTGATTAAATTAAACCTTGCCTGCCTGGATCGAGTGATGTAAGCCATGAAGCTTCTGTTTTCTTCTTCCTTTTTGCTTTTTCTTTTCTTTTTTTCATATTAAATCAAGAAGTTTCTGTCTCCTGTAGGGCCCAGAGAAGAAATAAATCATCTTTTGAAAGCCTTTCCTTGGGGGCAGCAGGGGGCTGTCACCTCCCAGGTCTCAGCTGTGCCCCACACTGTGAAGCCTTATTAGATTAATCCATGCTGAGGAGCACCTGGGGATGTGTTTGGGACCCAGTCATGGGTGTCTCCTGATAAAGGATCTCTTCCCAAGCAGAGGTTCTTGCTGCTCAGCTTCATTAGATGGCTAAGTTAGGGGAAAAGAGCATCTGTTTGTTGTGTAAACAAGCAGCTTGTGCCAAAATGTCATCTGCTTGGGGTTTGTGAGAGAGAAAATGGATGTCAGCTCCATACCTGGAGGCCAAACCCAGGGCTCTGCCTAGAAGTCAATGTTTGCTGCTTTGTGACTTTCCCCTTTTCGTTGTCCTTTTCACCCAGAAGGTTCAGCCAGGACAGGCTGGGTCTCTCTGGTGTCTCTCCAACACCCTGCATCAGCTTCTCCTCCCTCTGGCAAGGTCCATGTGGTTGAGCCTTCTCAAGCCCAGCTAGCCATGGGTCACTAAGGGGAATCTGAGGGTATTCCCACCCTTTTTTGTGGCCTGGCAAGGCCAGTGTTATTCTTAGAAGGCGAGCAAAGTGGTTTTCAAGGACGCCTGCCCAGAGGAATGTCGTTTTCCAGCGTGCGTGGATTGGAATCTGGGCTCCAGTTGCCCTGTGAGACACAATCTCCGAAGAACAGTTTTATTTACTCTCTGCCACTCTTTCCCCTCCAGTCAAGGATGTTCTCTTGCAACATAATTGGTCCCAGATCCCACCTTAGAAAGCTGTGATGTTCCCTGCACCGCAGCTGCCTTGCACTTTCTTTAAAGTTCATGAAAACAGTCACGTTCTGTGCCATCTGCTGCCTGCGGTGGAGCTACCCATCGCCTGGGAGCTGGGAGCTGGAACAGGAGTCCTAGAATCAGAGACTAGCCTGGGCTGGAAGGGACCTCCAAAGGGCATCCAGTCCAACCCCCATGCAGGGAGCAGAGACAGCCTCAACCAGATCAGGTTGCTCAGAGCCTTGTCCAGCCTCCCTGTGGAGATCTCCAGGGATGGAACCTCAACTCCCTCCCTGGGCAACCTGTTTCAGTGTTCAACCCCCCTCCTGCTAAAGAACTGCTTCTCAAGAGCCCATTTCAATCTGCCCTTCTCTAATGTGAAACCAGTGCCCCTTGACCTGCCACTCCAGGCCTTCGTAAACTGCCCCTCTGCAGCCTTCTTGTAGCCCACTTCAGGGACTGGAAGGTCTCTACCAGGTCCTCTCGGAGCCTTGTTTTCTCCAGGCTGAACAACCCCAGCTCTCTCAGCCTGTCCTCGAATCAGAGGAGATCCAGCCCCCATGGCCTCCCCTGAACCCACTCCATCAGGTCCCTGTCCTCCCAGTCCTGAGGGCTCCAAAGCTGGACACAGGACTCCAGATGAGGTCTCAGCAGGGCAGAGCAGAGCAGATGGGCTGGAGTCAGGAGAATCATGAGTGTCCTCGCTCTGTTGACAGAACCTTCTCAACCCTCCTGCCTTCCTTTCCCTTGTCTAGATTTGCCTTTTCCAGCTGTGTTGTCTGGGGGAATTAGTCTCTGTCCTGGGTTGGGGTTCCCATCCTGCAGACACGGAACGGTTGTGTTACAGTTTGGCAGAGGAGCCACCGGCTCCATTCAAGGGCACAGCAGATCCCAGCGTGACAGGAGAGGAGATCACAGCTAACCGACACCTGATGATTGCCAGGAGAGAGCTTTATAAATATATTTTGGCCGCGTACTGCTAAGACTTTGAAAGGGGATATTGCCATGAATGATTCAAACAGTCGATGTGGAGGAGTATGGATTGACCTGTTTTCACCGTATCGTTGTGTAGAGGATTCTCAGCATGGCCCATCTTGCTTATCACAGACTGGAATGTTGAGGGCTGGAGCTCCACTGCTCTGGGGACAGGCTGAGGGAGTTTGGGCTGTTCAGCCTGGAGAAGAGGAGGCTCCAGGGGGACCTTAGAGCGTCTTCCAGTACCTGAACGGGCTCTGGGAAAGCTTGGAGAGAGGCTTTTTATGAGGGACTGGTTATAGGACAAGGGGGATGGGTCCAAGCTCCAAGAGTGGAGACCGAGATGAGATGTGAGACACAAATCCCTCCCTGTGAGGATGATGAGGCCCTGGAACAGGTTGTACTCTGAGGCTGTGGCTGCTCTATCCCTGGCAGTGTCCAAGGCCAGGCTGGATGGGGTTCTGGGCAGCCTGGTCTGGTGTCGCTGCCCATGGCAGGGGGTTGGCACTGGGTGAGCTCTGAGCTCTCTTTGTTACTCTGCGATTGCAGTTTCTTACCAGCTTGGGTAAAACCAGTGCTGCTGGCTTCATCTGTAATGCACAGGATCAGTTCTGGTCTCTTTTTGAGGCCAAGAGGAGAAGCAAAGCTTCAAAAAAGAGGGGAAATAATAAAATAAATGAATAGGCAGAGCAGCGACTGGTTTAGCATTCCACCAAGTTTCTCGGAGTCCTCCAAACCATTAATTGACTCAGGAGCATAAAATTGAGAAGGGGAAGAGAGTGAGGGAGCGTGCGGAGTGGCGCGAGCGATTTGAATAATTTATTGTCCTTTGAAGTTGCAAGAGAAATTTCAGCTGCCTTGGGGAGTAATTTCTCCCCATTCTGAAAGGGTTTCTCCTTATTTTAAACTCATTCAGAGGA
>JAOXOE010000866.1:3860007-3878531 GCA_028565055.1 Phoeniculus purpureus
CCACACTCTCACGCAGCCTCTACAGAATGGTGGGGTGATGGAACTTGGTGGGGTTTTTAATTAACAAAGTCAAATGAATCTGGATACGTCCTCTCCCTCCCTCACCTCCATTTGAATCCATGGATTTATTCATAAATTAGCAGGAGCAGACTGTGAAGACAGTCAGCTCTTATATGTCTTTAGCCTGGATTTTGATTTGTTGGAATGAGTTTCTAAAAAGACCAGTTGTCGGAGGTTGTTTCTTTTCCAGTTCAGCTATTAGAGATCACCTTCAGCCTGGCTCTTGGGATCACCCAGGGAGATCCTTCAGCTCTCCCTTTGATTTGTGTCTCTGCGTGGGGACGATCTGTTTAGTTCTTAGGGCTTTCTCTTTCAGGTTTGCTTTTCCTTTCTGATGCTCCTCTTTCTTTATAATTTTGCTAATTGTGGTTAATTCCAGGAGCTGCCACTTGAGGGACTGCCTTCACCTGGAAGGGGAAGGGATCTTCAGCCCTGGAGGGGCTGCATCAGAGCCTTCTGCTAAGAACCATCCCTTGGCAGGTGTCAAACACGAACAGAAACGTGTCCTACCAAAGCAGAACTTCACCTTCCTCAGCTGCTGTCTTTGAGAGAAGAAATGAAGGGGCCCTTGCTGCTGCTTTTCCACATTTCCATTTCTCTCTCACTCATTTCGCTGGGTTTTCAAGGTATCCCAAAGCATTAGCTTTGGGTTCCTGCTAATCTGTTGGGTTCCTGCTGCAGCCAGCTCTCAGCACTGTTGCTGGATTCTCCCCATTTTTTTCTCTCTTTTTGTGTGGATGTCTCCACTTCGAATCTGAATGACGAGCACTGTGGTCCAGAGGCAGAAATGGGAATGAGTCTTGGGGCAGGAGTCAAAGTTCACGCCTGTCAAAGTCTGTTTTCATCCCTTAGTCCTGACTTTGTTAGGTTTGGGCTTCTTGCTTTCAGGATCTCCCATCTTGAGCTCCCTCAGCATCCCAGTCCCTACGCTGATAAGCAGCACAAGTCCACAATAGGCTGGTAAGATCCAGGCAAAGGAGTTTGGAGCCTGTGTGCCCAGAATCTCCTTTTGTTCCATGGGAAATGTGGGCTGAAGTCTCTTAGCAGAGGTTGGACAAGGGAAGATACAACAAGCTTCTGAAAATACCCCAAACTCTGTGCTCTGAGAATTGTTTTCCTCCTGACCAGGGGATTTCCTTTCTTCCCTGAAAGAAGCAGACAGCAGCTCGCAAGCAGAAGTAATAAAGCTTTTATTTACTGGAGTGGAAGAGGAGGGATTTCTTGAGCAATATCCTGTTTACCTGGTGGCCTTCCATCCCCAAGTGATCCCCCACACATTTATTAGCTGGCAAATCTTGATTGGGATCATTCCCTTCCCATGGCCCTGAGCTAGTGATGCGGGGCAGGGGACTGAGCTGGGTGTTTGCATTTTGCAAAAGTCTTGTGTTGTCTCACTAACCCAGGGATCAGAACTGATCTCACTGATCACACCCTTGGGGCTTCCAGTGTTGTGGTTTCTCTGAAAGACCATAAGACGCAGGAGCTTGTAGCAGTTTGTTTTCCCCATTGCTGCTGACTCTGCTGTCACTTCTCGGTGGCTCAGGACCTCTGCTGGGCTATATTAAGATGGCACAGCCTGCCAGGAGTTAGGATCCTTGCTCATTAAGCTTTTTCTTCTTTCAGGCTTGTCCCATAGGAGGTGGTTTTTCATGTCCTGGTGTCCCCTGTAGACTCTGATTCTGTAGTTACTCAGAGCAGCAGACGTTGAGTCAAGAGCCGAGTCCTTTATAGCTGGGTCTTGCCCAGGTAGGGGACGAATCGAGCTTCTCCAGGATGCCAGTACTAGTGACAGGCTGGAGCAGAAGCTGTTCTAGAAACACAGTGAGGGGAGGGAGAGCTCCCTGCCTTAAGCTTCTGATTGCAACCAATCTGGGATCACTGTCCTGATGTTGATGGACAAGGAGCCCTCATTAGGTTGCCAGGATAGCTCCTTGGGTCTCTTTTTTGTGCTCTGCTCTAGGTTATTGTGCCATGTTAGACAAATTCATCGTTACAGATGATTGAAAGCCCTGATGTACCCCCAGGGTCCTGACCAACCAGGCTGCGTGTCCTGTGCTTGCTGGCCCTTCTGCTGCTGAGCCCAGGGCTGCTATCTTCCATGGCAGCAGCATGACTTGTCCACTTGAGCTCTCGCTGGTCACAAGGAGCATCTTTCTTCCTGGCAGTCTGAAGAAAGAACCTGGCCAGAGGTCCATCTGTGTTGCCACCTACCGCCCTGTGCCAGTCATTTCAGCGTGCCCTGTCTGTTCACACAAACCCCAGCTGCAAGAAGGTTTCCCCTGGCTGGGGCTGATCTCTAGCACTGACAGAAACCCTTTTGCAGTAGGAAAAGGTGGATCCTTTCCCTCGTGCCAATGTGCAGTGGTAGCCTGAGGAGGTCCTGCTGAAGCTGGGTGACTTCACTGTATCTTCTGTTCCTGTGTGATAAGGTGCAGTCCCATCCCTGAGAACCAGCAGGAGGGATTACAGTTCCCCCCCAGCAGGCAGGGTAATGTGGTTTTTCTCACCTTGGCTGTCAGAACTGGGAGTAGAGCTTTGGTTGCCTCAGTCTCAGCCTATCCCCACTGCTGCAGGCTCCATCTGACTCTCCCAGAGGGTCTGTGTGTGACTGCATTGCAAATAGGAGCCCGAAGGCTCTGCGGATGTGCCACATCCCCGAAATTACAAGCCACATAGCAAGAACAGCTTGATGTGGTGCTGGGCTACAAAGGCACTGCTGCCTGGTCCTGGATGGGCTTCCCAGTTCAAGAAGGATTTGAGAGGGTGCAGGAAAGGACTGCAAGATAGGAAGGGAAATGAAAGATCTCTCTTATGAGGAAAAGTTATGAGCTGAGGGAGCTGGGGCTGTTCAGCCTGGAGATTGAGGGGAGACCTTATTGCTCTTTGCAACTACTTGAAAAGAGGTTGTAGCGAGCCTGGGGCTGGTCTGTTCTCCCTGGTGGCCAGTGATGAGGGGAAATGGCCTTAAGCTGCGCCAGGGGAAGTTCAGGTTGGATGTCAGGAGGAATTTCTTTCCAGAAAGGGTTGTCTGCCTGGAACAGCTGCCCAAGGAGGGAGTTGAGTCCCCATCCCTGGAGGTGTTGAAGAGAAGGGGAGATGTTGTATTGGGGTACAGGGTTTAGTGGTGCTGAAAGGGCTAGGAAAAGGTTGGACTTGATGACCTTGAAGGTCTCTTCCAGCTGAAACTCTTCTATGATTCTGTTGTTTGGATCTTTTTAGTCTGGAGGAGGAGAAGACTGAGGGAAGATCTTACCAATGCTCATAAATTTCTAAAGGGTTTGTGTCAGGAGGATGAGTCCAGTCCTTTTCAGTGGTGCCAGTGACAGGACAAGAGCTGACAGGCACAAACCTGAACATAGAAGGTTCCATCCAAATATGAGGATAAACTTCTTTACTGTGAGGATGCTGGAGCCCCAGCCCAGGCTGCCCACAGAGGCTGTAGAGTGTCCTGCTCTGGAGAGATCCCAAACCCTCGTGGACACCATCCTGTTGTGGAGAAACCTGCTGGAGCAGAGGGTTGGACTGGACGATCTCTAGAGGTCCTTTCATCTGAAGAGATCCCTTCCAACCCCTAACATTCTGATTCTGTGGTCTCCAGAGGTTTCTTCCAACTCCACCCAGTGATTCCACAAGAGGAAGGTGCAAGCTGGCGGCAGGAACAGGTGTCTGAAGGGAGTGGATGTTGGGGTGTTGGATGACAGCTGCAGCACAGGAGTGTGAAATGAGTTTTTACCGTTCTCTGCTCATAGGAACAGAACTCTCTGCTGAGTCGCATCCGTCACTGCTGCCCTTCCTTCTCTGGGGCCTTGCAGGAGAGGAGAAGGGTAGGGTAGTCTTTCAAGTGACATTCCCCCATGTCCAGTGCGGGAGCAGCCTGCGTTCACCTGCAAATAGCCCAGCTTTGCTGAGCCAGGCCAGGGCTGTGGTGGATCAGCAGCAGGGGAACAGCAAGGTGGAAGCGTTTGACTTCTGAAAAAACCATCCTTGATCATTTTTTTACCCTCCTTTCCCCAACCTTGCCAGTCCCATCTCCCTGAAGGGAGCCAAGCGCTGCTGACAGTAAGAGGAAGTCTCTGTCAAAGCCTATAATTATCCTGTCTGCCTTCCCAGAAAAGGCCAGTTGGGGAGCGAACGCGCTTGTGTTTCATGGACCGGCCCCGCGTCCTACTGCCTCCCCAATTACTGCCTAATGGACTTTTTATGATGATAAGACGACTAGGTTGGGGAGAAGCTATTGACGGCGAAACGGAACAGAATTCACTCCCGGTTTGTTTGTTCTGTCAGAAAAATCCCGTTTTAATTTTATTTGCGAGGCGCCAAGAAACAGCCCTTGGGAAAGAAGAAAAAAATAATGGCAGTAACCCCCTGGATTTCAAGGGGAACGAGGGCTCTGCAGGACCTCTCCAAAGGAGCTTTTCAATCCTGTGGAGTGTCTCCACAGAGACCCCCCCTGACCCCGAGTCTGCATCGGTCCCGCTCCCAGTTTGCCGCTCTCGCTCCTCGCACGAAGGAAAATGCAAATGATGGAGCCATCTTTCTTGCCTCTGCCCCTCTTGTGAGCTCCCCCGCTCCCTAACGCCGCTGCCTTGAAATACGTCCCCATTCCAGACGTCGCATTCTTGCTCCCCACTCTCCATCTGTCTCAAATTTGGCTGCTCTCTCCTGTTTTCATCTGCTCTGTGGTTTGTCTCCTCTATCTAATCTTCACTTCCTCGCTCTGGCTCCGAGCACCTCCCTCCTCTCCATCTTGCTCCAGTTCTTTATGCATTTGAGATGTTGATCTCTCGTCATCCCCGCAGATTTTCCAAGCCTTTCTGCCCCCTAGCTCCCTGTTCACCGGTGTGACAGAGAGCTCCTCTGGCCGTGCCTTGAACACAGGGCACGTAGCTGCTCCCTGTCAGCAGGCACAGCAGCGCACGGGTGTAACAAACACTTCCCTGACCCCACAAACGAGCACTGGCTGCCTGGCCAGACCCGGATCGCACATTCCTGGAGAGGTTTTTGGGAGGGGGAGATGAAAGTTGGACCGCCCAGGGCTGTGGTTGAGGAGCACCTTGTTCTCCTTCTCCGATTGTGAGCCCGTCAGCACTTGTGGAGAACGGAGGTGGGATTTCACTACATCAGCAGAAAGTTTTAACCCAAAAACCAAAGGGAAGGGAGGGGGAGGAAGAAGCGGAGGAGAAGAGGGATGTTTAACCTTCTGCATGCCGTAGGATTCCTGTCTTGAACTTGGCAAGGGGTGAGAATTAATGAAGAGCGATGTCTCTGTTGAGCTAAAACAGCCTGGCTGTTGGGAGATGGCAAAGTTTTGGTCTGGCTTTTGAGTTTTATCCTTAGAGCGAGAAGGGTGAGTGGAGGAAGGTCCCCGAGTTCTGTCTGAGGCAGTTTTTCTGTGGTTATTGTCTCGTTTGCATTGCAGTTGTGTGCGACACCACCCAGGGTGCTGAGTGCTGAACAGAGCTGCTCGGAGAGCATCCCGTGCTCCAATTTGCTTGTAGTGTCTAGACTGAGACAGGCAGGCAAGCAGGTGTGAGGAATGAGGATTGTCACCTCGGCGCTGCGTGTGGCAGACGGGGCTGTGGGGAAGGGTGAGTGCCCAAGGTCATCTGCGTCAGAGCCAGGGATCTGCATCCTGATCATGGGAGTGATGTAGAGCCTGGAGGAGCAGATCAGGGTGGGCTAAAGCTAACAGCAAAACAACATTGGCCGAATCACAAAACCCACAGGATTGGAAAGGACCCCCAAGATCATGAAGTCCAACCTTAACACCTCCATGACCATCAGACCATGTCCCCCAAGTGCCACATCTGCTGCCTTTTGAACCCCTCTGGGGACGGTGCCTCCACCTGTTCCAAGGCCACTTTCAGGGAAGAGGTTTTTCCCAAGATCCAGTCTGACCCACCCCTGGCACAACCTGACCTCATTTCCTCTGGTCCTATTGCCAGTCCCTGGGGAGAAGAGGCCAACCCCCACCTCATGCAACCTCCCTTTGGGTAGTTGTAGAGAGAAGTGAAGTCTCCCCTCCTCAGCTTCTTCTCTAGGCTGAGCAGCCCCATCTCCCTCAGCCTCTGCCCATCAGACCTGTTCTCCAGACCCCTCATGAACCCAATTGCCCTTCTCTGCCCTTTCTCCAGCACCTCAGTGTCTTTCCTGTACTGCAGCGCCCAAAACTGCCCCTAGTACAGGGATGGGATCAGCTCCTTGGTCCTGCTGGCCACTAGTGCTGGTACAGGCCAGGATGCCGTTTGCCTTCTTGGCACCCTGCTGGCTCATGCTCAGAGCCCCCTCCATGTGTGTCTGCCGGTGAAGGAGGAACGTGCTGGGTCCGGCGCGTGGGCATCCTGCACAGCGCTGACAGCGGGCACCAAAAATGGAAGCAGAACCTTTTAAAAGATGGCATTTTTGTCGCTGCTGTTCCTTTGTCTCCGTGGATTTGCTGCTGCTGTGGGCGAGGGGCTCTTTCAGCTGGGCTCCTGCTGCTCCCACTGCTGGGGCCAGATGACAGAAGAAGTGGTTTATTCATGGCCCATTGTGGAGGGGCTTTCCTGGGGGTGGCAGAAGCTGGATGGGTTACACACAGAGATGAGTGTTGCCAGCTGAAGTCAGCACCAGGTCCCTGCTGTGGGGCCGGAGATGAGGGGAGAGAGCTCGGGGAGGGTTCAGGAGGAAGTGAAGGCAGGGAGGTGCCTCTCTGCAGCCCCCTCAGCCAGAGCCTGTGGGGTTGGGGCACAGTTCACCCCCCCCACCACCCCATTCCCTCCCAGAGTGGGGCAAATAATGCAGAGGTGCAGTGTCAGTGGGATAGGGGGGGTGTCTTCTCTTCCCTTATAGTGCAGAGGTGGAGGGCTCAGTGCCCCTGGCCGATCCCAGTCCAGGGCTGAGGGTTTCACCTCCAGAGCGTCACAGTGTAGGCAGGTTCTGGCCACCTGCTCCTGCAGGGCAGGGTCTGTCTTCTGTCTGCTCTTGTTGGCCAGCCCCATCCATGTCCCAACCTCTCCCATATTCCAGAGCCAGCACCAAGGCTGGAAAGGTGTCAGGGTACCAATCCACCCGGCTTTGAGAAGCAGTTTTGTCTTAGAAAGGCTCATGGGAGTCCAGTTTTCCTCACTGGTTCCTGCCTTTCTCCTTCCCCCCGTTCCGACTAACCTGGTTGGCCTTCCCTGAGACTACTGGAGAGTTGCAACTGGACTAGTGGCTGCCATACTGGTTTTACATGGTTGGGCAGTGGACTGGCAGCTGCCATACTGGTTTTACACAGCCAGACAGTGGACTGGCAGCCGCCATACTGGTTTTACACAGCCTCAGCGCTGCAGGGCTTTGTTCAGCCACCCCAGCTGAGCCAGTGCAGGTTTTCTCCTCAGTCTTTGAGGCTGTGTCTCCCATTTTGTGGCTGGAGCACAGAGAGGCAGCGTAGGGAAAGATGCTCCTCCGCTGTGCTGGACTGCACTGGGAGGGTAGGTGGTCACAGCCTCTGTCCCACCATCAGCCCCTGGTAGCACTGGCAGGAGGAGCAGCTGCTGTCTCATTCTGCAGACCCCACTTAGAGCAGCTGAAGAAGGAGGATCCATGGTGGTTCCTCATGGTGCTGGTGTATTTCTGCCCCGCTCCGCTCCTCTGCAGCCATCAGCTCAGCTCTGCTGTCCATTTGTACCCCTGAAACCACCTCTGGCTTCTCCATCCCTTGCTCTGGCTGTGCCTGTTGATGTTCCAGACAGACAGATGGTGGCCGGGCTGTCTCCCCGGCTCCTCGTCCATCACCCGCGATGTGCCGTGGCAGCAGCTCCCGAGGGACCGTTGGGTTTAAAGGGTGACATGTCCCCCAGCTTTTACCCACAGCCCCATCCAGCCTGGCCTTGGATGCTTCCAGGGATGGAGCAGCCACAGCCTCCCTGGGCAACCTGTTCCAGGGCCTCAGTCCCCTCAGAGAGAGGGATTTCTTCCCGTAGCAAAACATGTGCCATGGCCCTTCTGAACAGATGCCAGCACAGCCCGTGTTTCCCCAGGCTCAGGCTCTGCAAAGTGAAGCCAAGTGCAGGTTGTCTGTGTGGGGTGACCAGCAGGGTGAGCGCAGGGTGCCATCAGCTGCCCTCCACAGCGCTGGCGGCGGCCGCAGGGCAGGAGCGGGGCTGCGCGGAAGGGGTGGCAGAGGTGAGGGCAGACAGCGGGTGTGCTCGTCAGCTTTGCAGATGCAATTACAGAGCAGGGGGTGGATGTGGAACATGTGTTTCTTCCTTAGAGCCTGTGGCAACCCTCCAGTGAGTCGCTTGCCCTGGCTGTGGCTTTTGGGAAGTGCGTAGGCAGTGGGCAGGAGTGGAAGGTTCAGCTTGACTTGATGGGTTTCCATTAAGCTGTAGAGAAGAATCACAGGTACGCAGCAGCCATCCGGTCCTTTCAACCTTCTCTCCAGAGACCCAGACCCTGCAGGGAGCCTCTCGTAGTAGGAAAATTCTTTTAAGCTGCAGCTTTTTCCGTTTCTGTTTTCATACTGCAAAGAACCCACCACAGCAGGTTCTGGTGCTTTGCAAGCAGAGAAAGGGGGAAAAGAAGAAATCTCATGACCACTGCTGACCTGAGTGGAACTCGGACTCCGTCCTTCCAAGAGTGACTTGTTCTCAGCTCTCGGTGAGGGAGGATTGATGACAGGATAGAAAATCTCCTGGACTGCTAGTGGAAAATCCTCATCTCTGGTTTTTTATCTCTTTCTTTCTAACAGAGGGTCCTGTAGTCTTGGAAAAAGGGGTGGGGGGGGACACACGTCAACCCCTCAGAGTGAGCTGAGAGCCTTGCGCTTCCCCACAGCACCTTGTCTGAGCTTTTGGAGCTCGTCAGAGGGCTGAAGAGTGAGTTCTGGCTGCATGTTGCTCTGCAGGCTGGCCCTGGCACGGCGGAGCTGTGGCAGTCCCACGCAGCAGGAGGAATTCGCTTCAGCTTTGTCTCATCCCCACCCTGCCTGCCGTAGCGCTGGCTCGCTCCTTCCCGCAGGGAGAGGCTTGTTCTGCTGGCGGCGTGGGCCGGAGTGACAAGTGCTGCGGTGACACGCAGTGGGGAGCTCAGTGGGTGATTTATGGGGGGGAAGAATCAAAATCTGGAGCTCAGACGTTTGGACAACCTTCAAATCAACACTTTTGCTTTGATTTTCACTGATTTTCCAAGGAAGCAGCAAAGCAAGCCCCATGAGGCTGGTGCTTTGGGCCATTCTGTGGTGACCTGGCAGTGCTGGGTTAGCAGTTGCACTTGATGAGGAAGAAGCCAGACTCTGCTCAATGTCATCCAGTGACAAGGGGCAGTGGGTGTGAGCTGGAACACAGGAGGTTCCACATCAATGTGGGAAGGACCTTCTTCCCAGTGAGGGTGACAGAGCACTGGCAGGGGCTGCCCAGGGAGGTTGTGGAGTCTCCTTCTCTGGAGACATTTCAAACCCCCCTGGACTGTCCCTGTGTGACTGGATCTAGGGGATCCTGCTGTGTCAGGGGGATTGGACTGGATGATCTTTGGAGGTCCCTTCCAATCCCTAGTGTCCTGTGAGTCTGTCATCCCAACCAAAGAGATTCTGGGATTCTGAGCAAACCTGCTGGATTGCTGGGTAGGGATCTGTGTTTAGTTTCTGTTCTTTTGTCTCTCCCAGGGTGAGTTTAAGCAGCTCTCCGAGCCTCTCAGCTTCCCTGTTCCCACACACTGAGTCAACAGAAGTCCCCAAAAAGCGGTGCTGAGCAATGACGCCAATTTCACTGCTTTTCGGAGCTCCATCCCTTTCTCCAGGACAGAAATAGAACCTTATTTTTCTCCTCAGCTGTGCTGTCATCATGCTGCTTGCACCTATTTAAATGTATATGTGACATTAAGGATTATTAGGGGCTTTTATTTTAGGAAACGAACTCGCATCAATAAAGCGTTCTTAAAAGCCCTGCCTGGCTGTGGCTGTACCTTTCATATTGACTTCTGCAAACTCTTCAGCTATTGAGCCGAGGAGCAGAGCGGAAGGAAATCAGGCTGCGGCCGGAGCGAAGGACCGTTTATATTTCAGCCTGAAGCTAAGTTTTGGGTTTGCCTTGCCCAGATCTCCCAGTGCCGATACCTCCGGTGGGATCTGCTTGATAACCTTTAGCTGTAACATTGCAAAGACGACTCTGACCTCTAAATATAGATTTGGATATTTATAAATCAGATGCTTTGTACACACAGGATTCGCTGGGACATAAACAGCTCCGGCAAATTGTATTTACCTCCAGCATGGAAACAAATGCTTGATTGCATCCCAGGAGCTTGCTCAGTGCCTTTTATTTATATACTGCCGGCCACACCAGCCAGGGACTGGGAAGATGTTTCCTTTTATCTTTCGACCCCTAAAAGACCCTGGAGATTTCTCTTTAGCTGCCATTTGTCCTCTTGATCAGGCCGCTTGCATCTTCCTTTGGAGCCTGAGTGCGGAACCCCACACATCTCGGAGTCTCTGCTTTCCTCCAGAAGAACAGACGGCAAGTTTATGATCTGAGTGATTTTATCTGAACACAGCTGCGGCCTTGTGATTTAAATATTTCAATAAATTTGGAACTAACTAGATGAGAGGAAACTGTGCAGGGAAAACAGGTTAGAGCACGGAAGGAGGATTCCCTGCGGGTGGAGGCAGTGTGGGCTCTGCATAAACGCTCGTGGCTTCGCCTTCCTGCCTTGAGAAGGTGTTTAACACCTTCCTTGGTCAGAAGGCCCAGCCCAGCATCTTCTCCCCTCCTCACAGCGCTGCTGAGAGCAGTGAGACATGGATGGAGTTTGGTGGCTGGGGGTGAGGAGAGGTGCAGTGAGTTCAAGTGCTGTTCCTTTGGGTCCAGCCTGGCTAAAACGCAGCCCCAGGCTCTGCGTGTGTTTGTTCAGGCGGCGCTGCACCTTTGAGCATCTGGTTATGAGAGGAGTTTGAGGAGGAGCTTTTGGCTTCTTCCTTTAGCAGCGTGAATCCCTATTTTTTCTCAGATGTCTTATGCTGCTCTCATGAAGGGAGGGGGAGCTGCCGGAGCAAACTGCAGACTTGGCTGCTGTTGGTCTGCCCACCGTGGGTTTGGAGCCATCATGACTTCCCTGTGCTGGGCTGAGAGCTGCCAACCTGCCTGTTCCACACGATGCCCTACCTGTGCCTGTGAAGTGAGGGCCAGAGGAAAGACTGGCAGGCGAAAACAAGCGATGCTACAAGCCAGGGAGGTTTCACATCCTCAAGCCAAGGCCAGCAGCCTGTTTCACACCATCATCCTCAGGATCTCTCTGTGCCAAGGTCCTGCTCTGTTTGTTTCAGGGTCCTTCTACCACCTTTTACCCCTGTCCCAGGTGTGTTCCTATGAAGCTCCCCCATTCCTCAGTGGTGTTTGGTTATCTGCTGGGATCTGGGATTTGCTAGGATCAGTTCAGTGCCTCTAGATGTTTTCAGCTCTACCAGCTTAAGGTGTTGATCATAGAATCATGGAGTGGTTTAGGTTACATTAGATGGGCTTTGCAAGGGCAGTTTCTTCTGTGCAAAACAGTTTAAAAACCCACTTTTCAGAAGTCAGAGAGGCTTTGCAGCACCATTGCATCAAATTCCCTCTGTAGGGAAAGGCATCCCTTGTGCTGTAGCTTCTTCCTGCGTAAAATGGAGGTAAAAACTGCTCCTGAAAGGCCAAGAGGTTTGATTTCATCGGGAATTATTAGAGAACAGCACTGATAACCCTGCTGTTAATTACAGACAGTGTGAGGTTGTCTTTCCTTCTGCTAATGCTGATGTTTTCCCTTTTCTCTTAAAGGTCCCCCAGTGTTCATCAAAAAGCCTGTGGACCAAATTGGAGTGTCGGGAGGGGTGGCCTCCTTCGTCTGCCAAGCGACTGGAGACCCAAAGCCACGGGTCACCTGGAACAAGAAAGGGAAGAAAGTGAACTCTCAGAGGTTTGAGGTAAGAGATGTCCTTGAAATCTGTGTCTGTGCGGGTATGAAGAGAGAGAGGCTGACACAAAGCAGCAGCTACAGCTCCTCTTTGGCTGTTCTCAGACCTGATAATAGAGAGATGTTTGGATGGGAGGGAGTTTTAACAGCAGCAGGAGTGAAATGCAGGCTCTTGGCCATGTCAACAGCTGGGTTTGTTCCAAAGTGAGAGGGAACTTGGCTCGCTGACCTTACTGGAGTGTCTCCTTTTGTTTTGTTGGGCTTTTTCCCCTCCTGGGACATAATGAAAAGCCACCTTCTTCCTTCCCTAAGAAACTCCAACTAAGCTGATAGCTGGTGATACTTCAGCTCTCTAAAGGCACCTTTATACCCTTCGATGGCTCAGTATTGGAACCCTGGGACAGCCCGGAGTAAACAAGACAGTTGCTGGCAAGCAGACCCAAGCAATTGGCATTGTTTAGATAGAAATGAGAGTGGAGGAACAAGGACTAGAAGGTCATCCTGTGGAATTTGCTGTGGGACTCAGCCCTGCCAGGCAGCTGTGTGCTGAGAGGAGCTTTGTGGTGTCAGCTGCCCATGCAGATGGAGGGACAAGGCAGGGGTTCAATTCTACTTTGTTTTCTCTTCATCTGTTTCCTCCTCCTCCCTCACAGTCATACTGTGAACACCCACCACACCCACCCCGCCACCACGGCTCCTGCTGTGAGAGTCTTGGGGACGGATGAGGCAGTTCTGGTGGGTTGGTGGTCAGAGATAGGGTTTGGCAGGCAACAGTTCTCTGTCACCTCGAGGTCAGTGGAGAGACAAGACGACTGTGTTGGGGATGTGGAGCAGCTGCTGAAGTGTGCCTGTGTGTGTTTGTGTATGAGCTGGTGCCTCCTTTAGAATCAGGAATTAACCTTCTACTTGCTTGCACCCAAGGAGACTTAACTGGGTGTGTGTCTCCCTTTTTTCCCCCAGACAATTGAATTTGATGAAAGTGCAGGTGCTGTTTTGAGGATCCAGCCCCTCCGGACTCCCCGGGATGAGAACATTTACGAGTGTGTTGCTCAGAACCCTCATGGGGAGGTTACCGTCCACGCCAAGCTCACCGTCCTCCGAGGTAAAGAGCGTGTCTGCCTGCCATGGGGAGTAGTGAAGGGACCTTTCACCTTCTCCCTTCCTTCAGATGAGTGGGAGGGCTGTTAAAAGATGCCTGGCCAAGCACAAAGTCCTGCTGTATTGGGGTTTGTTCTGACCTGTCACATCTGTTTGCTCGTTGTACACCAGAGATTTGTAAAATTGCTCTATAAGAAACAAAGCGGAAACTGGACAGCTTTAGGAGGTTTCATGGGATGATGTGCTGGAGTTCCTTCCAACCTGAATTGCCCTGTGATTCTGTGACCTTCCCCTCTTCTCCAATAAAAATTCCTTCCCTGGGTTTACGAGCAGCAGCAGAAAATCCCAAACAGTCTCCTCAGGGATGTGGCACCACCCCAAAGAAAACCTTCTTCGTCCATCAGTGGGTTGGGGTTAATGTGGTTTTGCATCCACCTGGGTGCACAGCTTGTGCCAATGTCAGCCTCTTCCCTCATGCTAGACAGCTCTTTGTCCTTCTGGACACAGAATCATAGAATCCCACCCTGGTTCAGGTTGGAAGGGACCTCAGAGCTCATCTCCTCCAACCTCCTGTCAGGGGCAGCGACACCTCTCAACCAGACTTGGTTGCTCCAGGCCCCATCCAGCCTGGCCTTGAACACCTCCAGGGAAGGGGCAGCCACAGCCTCTCTGGGCAATCGATTCCAGAGTCTCTCCACCCTTGCACTGAAGAACTTCTTCATAACATCTAGTCTGAACCTCCTCTCCTTCAGTTTGAAACCATTTCCCCTTGTCCTGTCACTGGATCCCATTGGGAAAAGTCCTTCTGCTGCCTTCCTGGAGGTTCCCTTCAGGAACTGGAAGGCAGCTCTAAAGTCCCCAGAGTCTTCTCTTCTCTGGGCTGACAGCTCCCTCAGCCTGTCCTCACAGCAAAGGTTCTCCAGCCCTTGGATCATCTCTGTGGCCTTCCCTGGAGGAGAAAAGCCCATCTTCCTTCTTCCCTTTGGTCCTTTGCTCCATGGCTCTCCAAGCAAACAGTTCCCTTATCTGTTTTGTTCTGGTTCTGTTTTCTCACCCGTCCCCACTAAAGAGGATGTTTACATGGATCCTCCTTCGTGTCATCTGTTTGAAATGAGCTCCCTGAACTCCATGTGGTAGAGGGAACAACATGCTCTTGCTGCAGATGCCTCTGGATGTTTACTGGAGTCACCTCGGAGCTCCAGAGAGTCGCTGTGTGCAGCACTAAGCCAGGCCTCTGGCTAAACCTGACCCATTTTAGGGTGGAAGATGCATGGTGTTCCCTCTTCAAACCACAGGGCAACACAAGAGATCCTCCTGGCAGACAGGATGTGATGGATATCTGCCAGAGAGCTCCTGAGGAGAGTTTAGCTTGGCACTGTGGGCTAGTGATGAAGCCAGCAGCAGGAGGTGCTGTAGAAAAGCCACTGGGCTGTGGAATGGGGGAACTTGCAGCAGTTACTTCTGCAGTGAGCACCGCTGGGAACAGTTTTAGGGGCTCCAGGCAGTGTGTGATCCTCCTAAGGCACAGAGGTAGCTCTGCCTGGTGCTGGTTGCTTTTTTCTTCAGTAATTTCAGTTCCTCTCCAAGAGCATCTCAAATCCTTTTGTTTGAGCAGACTGTGAGCACATCCTTCACAGTGCAGAGCGAAACTCGTGTGCAAATCCCCGACGCAGAGCAGCAAATAAAGACCAGACATAAAGGGCACCTGGCAAAGCCCTTGACCTCCCCTTGAATCAGGGAATATCCCTTCTGCTGCCCACCTGGCAGGCTCTGTGCTGGCAGGACTCTGGCTGCCTTTGAGCCCGTGGCCCAGCCATGCCTGACAGCCATGCCGTGCCTGACAGATCTGTGTAGGTGCACTTAGATCTCAGAGCAGCTCCTTTGCCTGGCATGGCATTTAACCTTCTGTTAGCAGAACATGGTGGGATGGGTCTGTCAGGAGATTGGAACAGCACTCTGTGACAAGAGCATGCCTGGCTGCCTAGTCCAGAGGGCTGGGAGCCCTGTTTTTCACACTTATTCCTGTACATCCCTTGGAAGTGCTGACAGTCTGGGAGAAGTGCCCCTACATTCACATGCAAAGTTCTTACCCCTTGAATTTAGCTACAGGCAGTGGCAAGAGAGAAGGCTTCCTCCAGCTGCTGCCCTCACAGCTTTTCTCACAGTGATTTCAAGGCTCTCCCTACCCAAAGGAAGCTGCTGCGGTGCATGGGGAGTGACTAGCTGAGGTCAGTAACTGTCCTTAGGGATGAAGTTTCTCTGTGCATGTCTCCTTCCAGCAGTTCCTCCCACTACTGGCATCACACATCAGCTAGAGAGATGGATGACAGACCAGGAGCCACATCTACCCACCGCCTGGCTAGTTACACACAGTGCTGGGCCATCAGCGTACGACTGCTCTGTGATTTGCTCTCACCAGCTCTCCTGGTCACCCAATAGGACCTTCTGCAATAGCTTTGTTAAGTGGCTGGGCAAGAGCAGCCTGGATATCCAATCTGTGAAGTCTGAGGGAGCAGTGATTAGCTGCAGGTCTGGGGCAGCAGCTTGTAGAAGACAGCACCAAGGAAGCAGGTTTCTAGCTTTCCCTGCTCAGCTGGAGTTGCTCCATCATTCACAGAATCACAGAATATTAGGGAGTGGAAGTGAGCTCTAGAGACCATCCATTCCAGCCCCCTGCCAGAGCAGGATCCCCTAGATCAGATCCCACAGGAAGGCATCCAGGTAGATCTTGAACATCTCCAGAGCAGGATACTCCACAACCTATCTGGGCAGCCTGGGGCAGAGCTCTGCCAGCCTCAAAGTTTTTCCTGATGTTTCCATGGAACCTCCTCTGCTCCAGCTTATCCCCACTGCCCCTTGTCCTGTGACTGGACACCCCTGAGCAGATACTGGCTCCATCCTCCTGACACTCACCCTTCCCATATTTATCAATATTTTCATCGGGTCACCCCTCACTCTCCTCCAGCTCCCTCAGCCTTTCTTCACCAGGGAGATGCTGCGCTCCCTTCACCGCGCTCCCTTCACCATCCTCGTGGCTCTGCACTGGGCTCTTTCAAGCAGTCCCCTGTTCTTCTGGAACTGAGAGGCCCAGCACTGGACAGATGCAGCCTTAATCCTTCCTTATCCTTCTCACAACAAAACCTTGACCCCTCTTTATCCCATTTTTAAGTGATGGGGAGAGTGTAAAGGACCAGGTGCAGATCCACTCATCTCCACGATGGCAGCATCAGTGTGTTGGCATCTCTTCCTCTGCTCCATGCTGCTGCAGTCACCTACTCTCCTGCTTGTCTTTTCTCCATCTTGTAAGGCCTCCTCCTCCCCTCCATCTCCCAGACCTCACAGAGCCAGGGGCTGCCGCTCAGCCCTAGGGGGAGTGTGGGGTGTTGTTCACACAACTGTTACCTTGGCATCCCAGAAACCTGGCCCCAGCCCTTACAGACTGCTCGATGGGTTTTGTAGAGCTTCTGCAGCCTGTTGAACCCCCACTGTAATCACAGTTAGACAGTGTGCCAGCACCCTCACGCTGTACAGTTACGGGATCTCAGCTCCAGTGCAGGGAGCTTCATGGACACCAGAGATCTACGTGTTTTTCCCCTATTAGATGCAGCTGCTGAAGGGATTGAGATTAAACCCCTCTTTGCTTGTGCACATGACTCCTCCTGGATCAGACCCTGCTGGAAATCCACAGGAATTCACTGAAAAACAGGAAGCTACAGGAGAGGGAACCTTTGGGAGCTTTTGAGGAGCAGAACTTGTGATGGACACCGTTCAACTCACACAGAGTCTCTAAACAGCAGCTCTGCTGGCTTGTTTGTCCTTCCTGCTCCTCTTCTCAAGGGATCTGAGCTTTGGTAGGGCTGTGCAGACTCACTGTTCTTTCCACAGCTGGAAAGCCGTGGTGCCTGCAGACCTGAGTCCTGCAGAGCCCCAAGAAAAGGAAAGAAGGTGGGCTGGGGGCAGCATTTCCCAGGTCTTGTTGACTCCAGCCGCTGTCATTTTTCGTGATAACTCTAGGTAGAAAGGAAGATGCTTGGGACAGGGACCCCAGTCCCCCAGTCCCCACTCCAAGGCATAGTAATAATTGTAATACATGTTCATACATTTCCCCCAACACCTGTCCCCTGGAATTTTCCTCACAGATCTCCTACTCCAAGAGAACAGCGACTGTGGGTACACATAAACTTCTAGGAAAATCCCTGCTGTTCTGTTGGTTTCTTGTAATCATTGGCTTTAGATCAGCAGAAAGGTAAACAAAGATCAGTCCTAGATGCTGAGCAGAAAGCACCGAGTCCCCCAGGAGCAGATGTTGAAGAGATGCTGGCCCCTCTGAAGTGTTCCCAGCCAGCATCGCTGAGCTGGGCTACGTATCTCCAGAGCAGAGCGCAGAATCACTCCACTCCAGCAGCCTCCTCGCTGCGTTCGATCCACAGCACGGCTGAGCGTGCTCTCTCCCTCCTCCTCTAAATTATTAAACAGCTCTGCACACCCTGCGGGAGAAAGAGCAGCGGCAACACCCGCTTTATCTCCCTTTATCATCCTCATTTCCAGCACAGCTAATTATCGAAACACAGAGCTGCCACCTTGCAGAGCGCCAGGGTGAGCACCAGCACCCGCCTTTCCCTGCGCGGTACTGGTTTTGCTGTAAGACCCACACTGGTGCTGGCACATGCACCCAGCTTGGGCCCAGCCACGTCCCCCAGCACGGAGCACGTCCTCTCGGCAGGGTTTATTATAAATGAACGCTGACCCAGTCTTCTCTCCCTGCCTCCTCCCTCCACCCCTGTTCCTTCTCACCCTACTTTGTTCAGTGGCCTCAAGGTAATTCATGAGCTTTGCATGGTGGGGTTCAACCATCTCACCCCCACCCAGAGCACGTACTGGCGCTGCTCTGCTACTGTGGCAAGTGCAACACGTGGGACACTTGCCAGCCTAACCCCGCTAGGTTTCCAGCAGCAGGCAGCTGTCCAGATGTGCCCTTGAAACATCTCCAGCTTGTGTCTCAGTTCTTTTGTCCTGCAGTTGCCTGGGCTGCTGTGAGAAGGAGAATTCACAGCCCGGGCTGTTGTGGGTTTGTTTATGTGGTAACAGGGCAGGAGCGATGCTTGGGGACTGATGGAGGGTGGCAGGGCCGGTGTGTTCATGTCTTGTGGGGATTGAATTGGGGTTGTAATTGCATTACTAGAGGGAATCCAATTGTTGGGGATGAAGGCAGCTTCGCTTGCCTGGCAGGAAGGAACTGTGAGCCCTGGAATCAGAGCAATATGTGATGTTCAGAGATGCTTCCTCCGCTGATCTGATCCTCCAATCTGATCACGCCTCGAGTCGCAGTTGTTTTAATTAAACTCAGAGGAATTCTGCACATTGTGCTGCAAGATTAACATTTTTGTTTAATTAGAAACACTCAGTAATGATAGTGGTACCAGGGCTCCCCCGCACACACCCCCCTGTGCACGCACCCACCCCAC
>JAOXOE010000866.1:3878631-3911278 GCA_028565055.1 Phoeniculus purpureus
CACCCCACCCCACCCCTGACAGTCGAGAGGGTTCTTCCCTCCATGGATTAATCGCTTCGTGGAATGACCGGACGTGGGTTTGAAGCAGGTGGAGAAGCATCACCAGGGAGCAGGATAAAAGCAGTAATCAATAATGATGTCATCTGCAGCCAATGCGGCAGCGGCTCCACAGCTCCTTAACAACACACCACCGCCTGGTTAAATAGCAGAAGGGAGGCGAAGACGATAAAAGCCTGGCTGAGAGCTGTGCAAAGGCAGAGCCATTCCCAAGGCCCCTCTGTCCTGAGCTCTCCCTCCCAGGGGGGTGAGAGGCTGCAGCACACAGGGATCTGCAGGAGCCCAGGGGTTGGGAGGCTCCTGTGACACCCAGGCGCAGCCTGGTGACCTGAGAGCTCCAAGGTTGGGCTCGGTCCCTGGTTAAAGATGTCTGTGTTTCCAGTGTAGAATGCAGCACTCTGATTCAGAAGGTGCTTCAGCTGCACCGAGAGGGTGGTTGTGCCTTTCTGCAGCTGCGGGTTTGTCCACACTGAGAGATCTGTGTTGCTTCCGCACTGTGAAGTGGTCCAAGGTTCTGTTGGTGGTCAGATTGCTTGGCTGTGCGAGCAGAGGTGTGGTTCAGACATTTCACTCTCCAGTGAGTCACAATGGATCTTTTCTGAGGCTCCCACAATGGGCAGAGGAAGGAAACAATGCCCATCTTGAAACACACAATCAAGTCATTTAAACCCCTTTCTCCTGGGCGGGAGCTGTGCAGCGCTAATAACAGTATTAGTCCAGAGTTCCCTGGCCTCAGGTGTTGGAGCATCGTGTGATGCTCTGCCTTCATGATTTCGTGGGGAAAGAAAGAAGCTGAGCATGAGGCTCCGCAATGTGGAGCAGCTCTTAGCCAAACCGTGTGTGTTTGGAGCTCACTAGAGCAGGTCTGGGATCTGGAAGTTGGGCTTTGCTGTTGCAGGACATCAACGCCCTCAGGGGTTTCTCTTGAGTGGTCTCAGGGTGCTCCAGGGGAGGGTTAGCCTGAACAGTAGGAGAGATCTTTTTTACTGAAAGAGCAGTGAGGGGTTGGAACAGGCTGCCCAGGGAGGGGGTTGAGTCACCATCCCTGGAGGTGTGTGAAGGTCGTTCAGATGTGGTGCTGAGAGATCAGGTGCAGTGGTGACCTTGGTTTGATGCTTTCGCTCAATGATCTCAAGGGTCTTTTCCAACCTGAGGGAGTTTATGGTTCTCTTGTTCCACCATCTCTGGGTTCAGCCATGCGAAGTTTGACCCCGTTTATGCGGATCTATCACGTGCCATGAGGAAGGAACGAGCTCTTGTTCCGTTTGCAGTTGGCAGGACTGTTTCCCAATCAGTACAAAGGTTGCCAGCCACTGTGAGAGCCCCCGCTGGTTTCAGTGAGGGGCTGATGGTGATGTATGTTGTTGTTTCAAAAATCCCCCCTATTTTTGAATCCTCTGTGTTGACTTCCCTTTTGTTCCCTCACCTGCTTTTGGGATGGATTCAGTGCCACAGATTCCCAAGGCTGAGATTCCTCAACACACCCCATTTGAAATTATGGAGAACCCTGTAAAGTCTCCCCCTGGTGCTGACATCTTCCCTCCAAGCTGCCCTGCCCCAGAGAGTGGTTGTCTGGGGGAAATGCATGGCGTGTCCCTGAGCTGTGTGAGCCAGACGAAGCCAGCTCTCTTCCACGTGAGTCAGGAGGTCATGGCTGAGCGCTGGGGTTGGTTTTAGTTATCACAGATTAGTTCCCATTGCTTAGAACTCAAACTCGTTAGTGAGGGCAAAGGCAGGATGGAGTGGAGGGAGGACCCTGGGCTCAGTCTGTCTTCTCAGTGCTGGTGACACATCCCTCTTCTTCTGGGGCAGCAGCAACAGCAGCAGCTTCTAAATGAATAAATCTAAACCTCACACCCTGTCTGACAGCTCTTGGCTTATTGTTGTTGTTGTTGTTGTGTCCCCTCCGGGAAGGGCAGCTGCATGGGATTTCCCTCTCCTTTCTCTCCTGGGTTCCACTGGAGCCTCAACAGGCCTTTTCGTGGAGCTGCTTTCATTATTCCTCCTGTGTGGTTCGTTTCAGACTGTGGGGTTTGGAGGGGGAAGACAAACCTCACCTTTTGAGTGGGACTGTACAGACCTTGCTCTGCAGTTCAGGGGTCTTTGCTGTGTCTGTGCTCAGCATCTGCCCTAAGAACAACTGAGTACCAACCATTTACCTGACAGAGGGATTCGGTGCAAGACCTGGAGAAACTCTGAAATGACTATTCCCATGCCCCAAAGGGTTTTTGTAGATAAAACGGGCAGGCTGGTAAATTTTACAATAGAATGTGTTCTCACAGCCCATCTATGGCCCATTTACCGCAGCCTTGTTTTAAATTGCATCGCACAGAGTCCTGGGCAGCAAATCTGCCTGATGCTTTCTGCGCTGTGTTCCGGGGAGCAGCTCGCTCCGCCACGCGCTCCCCAGGACGTGTGTAACTGCTCTGCCTTTGTTCTCTCCCACCAGAGGACCAGTTACCTCCCGGCTTCCCAAACATTGATATGGGGCCCCAGCTGAAGGTGGTGGAGCGGACACGAACGGCCACAATGCTCTGTGCAGCCAGTGGGAACCCAGACCCAGAGATCACTTGGTTTAAAGATTTCCTGCCTGTCGACCCCAGTGCCAGCAACGGGAGAATAAAACAGCTGAGATCAGGTAAGGTCTGTGTGTGAGACTGGAGGAGTTGAGACCCAGAGAGGTGAAGAGACTGCTCAGTGGTCTCTGAAGCAGAAGAGAGGGCTGATAGACATGGGCACCGCTGATACGGACTGGGGCGTTAGCTTTTCTTTGGGTTTGGTACTCCTGTTCTTCCTCAGAGAGTGGTTGGAGCATTCTCCTCTGCAGCTTGTGCTCCTGGTTGACATAAAAGGGATCACAGCAGGGAAGCTGGTTCCCATCCATGAGGTGCAGTAACTAGTCCACTGGGTAATGGTGCTTTTCCAGCTCAGGGGGAGCTGAACCGGATGGGAGCTGAGGATTTGTTCCTTAGACCACGAACTGCATAAGGGAGAAGGAAAACCAGTACAGCAGACATGGTGTTCTAGGCCACACGCATCTGGTACAGGGTTCACAGCTCAGGCAGCCTCTGACTATCAAAACGTGATCCTGTGGGTGTAAATGGAACCTTTCAAAGCCGGCGCTGAAGAGCAGCTCTTGCAGGATCTCTGTGGCATCAGGTCCCTGCAGTCATCGCTGGAGAGCAGTCGTGGGCACTGTGCAGTGACCCCTGGGTGCTCGGTGGCGCTGCCCATGGAGCGGATCTCCATGAACAGATGTACCCCAGCTCTGTGGCTCCTGTCACTTTTCTGTCTTTCCCCATCTGCTTGTCCATCTGTCTCTTTTGTTTGGTTTATGTTTGTTGTGTCGTGTGTGTGTGTCAACGTGACATCTCCTAATATTCACGGCTCAGGAGCTGGTTTTGTACTTGTTCAATCTGCCAGGTCAGTGTGAGGGGGAGTGTGTGTGTGTGTGTGTGTGTGTGTGTGTGTGTGTGTGCAGATGCAGGGAGGGCACAGGTAGATCTATTTTTGAGGGTTGCTCATAAACACTTCTAGTTCTCAACTTAAAAAAACCCCAACCCTAATTTCTTTCTGAGAGCTGCAAGTACAGAATCCCGGACTGAGCTGGGTTGGAAGGGAGCTCAGAGCTCACCCAGTGCCAACCCCCTGCCATAGGCAGCAACACCTCTCACCAGATCAGGGTATCCAGAGCCCCATCTAACCTGGGCTTGGACACTTCCAGGATGGAGCAGCCTCAGCCTCCTTGGAGCAAGCTTTGGCACTTTTACCTTCTGACAAAAACTAACCCAGGAGCTGGTTTTCTCACACCGCTTGGACCAACTGCTTTGCCCCAGCCCAGAGACAACACAGTCCGTGTGTGTGGTTGGATCTAGCAAGCACTAACATCTTCAGCCACTCAGAACATTCCTTCGGCCAAGGGCAATGGAACATTTCCAGGAGTTTTTTGGCAATAAGATGTCGTTGCTGTAGGCAGAGAGAGAGCAGAGGCCGCACTGAAGCAACTGGGGTTGCTCCGCTCACATCAGACATTTCACAAGTGAAGTCAAGTGGTAGCCAGCTCCTGCCCAGACCTCTGCTGGATCTGAAGAAACTGGTTCCACCCACCATCCTGCTGCATCCAAACATCAAAGGATGGAACCACCTGGTTTTTCTCTGGTAAAGATTCTATAGAAAGAATTTCTAGTGCCCAGGGTCACCAGTGGAGAAGGTTCAGGAGAGTTCCAGTTCAGCTTTTATGCACCTGCCTACATGCAGCCTTGCTCAGTGAAGCAAACTTACAAGCAGATACTTAAACTGCTTTGTTGAAATTAAAATGGGTTGTTGGATCCCAGGAACACAGATGAGATTGACCTCCCCGTTTGATCAGAGCAGCTGAGGCAAATGCAAATTAACAGAAATCACTCAGCATAAATAATGAGAGGTAAACTCGCGTTAGATCACGCGCCGTGGCCATGAGCTGGAGTGTGAGTAACGCACAGGCAGATTATTTTTAATACATTTATCAGCTTGCTAGAATGCCTTCAGACTCTTTAGCTGGGTTTGATCTGGTGCTTTCCACAAAGCCACCTGAGCACTGCGCTTTCATTCCAGCACGTCGGTTAGCCCCAGAGCACACCGCTGGCCTGTCTGATAAAGCAGGAGATACCTGCTGAGAATTAATCTCATTTACAGCTGCTTTGAAGGAGTAAACTGGTGAAACCCTGAAGCCTCCACCATGTCCTTAGGGGCAGAAACCTGTTGCTTGTGTGGAAGGCAGCACAGGATGCAGAGCTCTGTGGGTCTCCCACTTCACCCACTTGTACGGGCTTTCGGAAGTTGGATGTTCTGCGATGCGGAGCCCTGCGAAGCACCGGGCATTACCTTGAGGGTCGTCTGTCCCTGCTGGTGTTTTGGTTGGTGCAGAGGAGCTGCGTGAAGGCCAAGGCAGAGCAGGTGCAGGTGTGTGTTTGTATCCTGAGCAGGATGCGCAGGGCAATGCCTGTGGGAGCGCTGGAGGTGCAGCAAATGCTGCTGAAGTCAGAACTTCATGTAATAGCTTTACCTTTCCAGAAGACAAACTTCGCTGCCAGCAGTGTGGCAGTAGCACACGCCAGGGCATCAGATGCTTCAGGACACTGCTAACGAGCTTCAGTGTCTTTCACCCACAGGTCATTGGTGTGAGTCCAGCCTGGCTTCTTGGGGAGCCCTAGTTATTCCCAGCGAAGGGGTGTTTGATGAACCCCCAGTGGACAGGAGTGCAGGGAGGAGGAATGACCTCAGTACTAACCCACAGCTCCAACACACTGCGCTTGGTGCTAACAGATCCAGCATGGAAACAAGAGATGGTGTCTGAGTGTTGCTCCCTGGTGGAGCCAAGGACAAGCTGGGAGAGCAGCAGGACAGAGCAGTGACCCAGGTTCTGCCCTGCAGGTGAAGTTCTCGGGGCAGCAGCCACTCTGCTCTGTTATAGACGGTGTCGAGAAGTGAATTCCTATCGCTCTATGAGCTAGTGGCAAACATGCAAATGAGCTCATTAGAAGGTCCAAGTGAAATGTCACACACAGAGCTCTGCAAAATTGGGCGGCTCTGGCCGCGTTCGGTTCTCATTTGTATTAAACCGGAATGTTTCGCTGGCAATATAAATGGGCCTCTGAGACTGCGGTCATTATATTCACATCATCCCGGGGACCCATTTATGTTCTGAGTCTTCAATATAATTGAGAAACGGGTGAGAAGTCATTAACCATAGTGGCTTTTTTTTTTCCCCCCCAGTATTTCTTCTTCTCTTTTCCATCTCCAGATAAACTTCCCAAGCAATTGGAAATCTATTAGTGCTTTGGGGGTCGAGGCTGGATGAAAAGCTGAGCTGTCAGCCAAAGCAGAGCAGGGAGAACGTCTGTCTGGGCTCCTGCTTTTCTTAGACATCTCAGCCTTAGAGAAACAGGTTGTCTAAGAGCTCATGGTGGTGGTGGAAGAGAAATGGACATGTGGGCTTAACCCCCGTGCAAGTGGTCTCAGGATATTTGAAGTAGAAGCCGATGTCCTTTGCTCAGCCGTGTGACCTTGCTGGGGGGAGAACAGAGGCAGCCCACGGCCACCTCCTCACCTCACCGACAACCTTTTGTGTCTTGTGTGTGTCTTCTGCTTTTCTAAACAACTGCCTGTAACAAACTTATTTACTTATTTTTTCTTTCTTTTTCTTTCCCCCCCCCCCCGCCTTTTTTTAACATTCAGAGACCTTTGGTAAGTTTGTTCAATTACAAAAAAATCATCATCAATTCAAACCCAAACAAAAAAGCCCCAACAAACCCCAAACCTGCTAATGCCCAGACTTGTAACCCTCGCCCTTCAAACTAATAACCTTCGTAACAGCTTCTTGAGAGGCATGCTCTGCATTTCTTCTACTAACTCTTCCAGTAGGGATGTTCTGCCCTCCAAATGAATTTCTGCAGGGGTATTGCAGGCTACGAGAAAACAAAAGAGTAATAATCGTCCTAATTAATGGCTCTGTGTGAAGAGATAAACAGCTAAACAGAACCTCCTCACATTGGATAGAGGGATTTTTTTTTGTTTGTCTCTTAGCAACAGTTGTCCTGGAATTCCCCAGTTACACAATAGCTTGTACCCTGGAACTGTGATAATTGTGTTCACACCTGCGGGAGGTCTTGGAGTTTCACATCTAACGGGGTTATTGGCTCTTGCAGGAGGGAGAGGTGGAGGTGGAAGGGAGCGTTCTCAAATCAAAGCAGGAAAGCGTAGTTCGTCATCGCCTATGGGGCAGGGTCGAGCGGAGGAAAAGCCCGCCCCGCTCCACATCGTGTCCCTGGAGAAGGCAGGAGCGGGGCTGCAGAGCTCACGTCACTGTCGTTCCGTGTGCCAAAGCCCCTTTTGTTGCTGGGGATAGAGCAACTGCAGCCGTCAGCCAGGATCTGCCTGTTGGAAATCGCAGCAGACCCTTGATGATTGTTGCTTGTTTAGAACAGAAAGCTCTGTGCAGCCCTCGGGAGAGGAGCAGAGCACACACACATGTTCTCGCACGTGGCCCGACAGAAGGTGGGGATGTGTTTGCTGCCATTGCCATGGCAATGGTGACTGTCCTCCTCTCCCCTTTCCGTGTTTTCAAGGCTCTGAGAATCCGTAGGCAGCTTGGTGGGGAGAAGTCAGCAGAAGGGGTGGTGGAAATGCAGATCCCATCCTCTGTGGTACGAGGGGGACACCTGCACGTGCTGTTCTGCCCGGCACCACCTCGATCCTTTAGGCTCCGGAGGCAGGTCCTTTAAAGTGCCTTTTGCCTCTGCTCTAAACTCTGCGGTGCCCATCTGGCCTCATGCAGCCACAAAATTTGCCCTAAATAGGCAGATCCCTGTATTCTGGGAGGCTGTGGAAGGCAGGATGAGTAGTTGGCACGTGGCATCTCACAGCCAGCCTTTTTACTCGGGTCAGTAGCCAGTCCAAGTTCTTCCCCCTTTAGTTTTCCTGCAGGCCTGGGCAGTGGTGACCCTCAGGCATTTGCCCCTGGGCTCCAGCCAAACCAGCTTTTGAACACTGGCAGGGTTCTTCAGGATTATTAATGTCAGGTCCTCTCATAGCACCGTCCTGCTGCCTCTGTATTGAACATGAAGCTGGTTAGATGTGAAACTCCAAGAATGAAAATCTACCATCTGTGTCCCTGCCGCCACCCAAACTGCTCTTCTGTCCTTGGGATTCAAATTGTCCCTCCAGCCCTGGTGTGGGGGTCATCGTGCAAAACACGGTTGTACCTCTCACCTCTGTGTCCCTTGTGCCAGAGTTAGAGCTGGGAGGACTGAGGTGGCCTTGCTTGGCTCATCTTGCTCTCCAAGAGCACCGTCTGTCCCCGAGAGCTGCTGACAGCCTATTTCCAGGGGCAGCACTGATGCTTAGAAGGAGCAGGGAGTAACTAACCTACGCTGACAGAAGGCGGCAGTGACTGCTGTCGTAGCTGTTCTTCCACAGCTCCAACTTCCAGCATGTTTCTCCTGTCAATTAGAGGCAACCTCTGCAGGAAATTGCCAGGCTTGGCCCAGGCCACAGGAGCTTTGTAGCGGTGGGTGATGCCGGGGTCTCTCCCCGCTCCTCTACCCTCCTCCCATTAGCCTTGTTCCAGATTTGTGCCACAGATGGCAGATTTTCACTCCGGTTCTGAGACAGAAGGATGTATCCGAGGCTGTTTTTATTTCCACTGAACTGAACTATAACCCTTTGCTGCTTAGTCTCTCTCTCGCTCGCTTTTCTCCCATGCAGAGAGCCGCCCCAGAACACGCTCCCCCACCTCTTTCTCTTTCAAGCGCTGTCTCTCCAACCTGTCTCCTGATAGCTAACCAGCCTGCTTTATTAACCTTAGCTAGTTCCTAACCCTAACTAGATGCTAACTTTTCTCTAGCAAACACCCTAACCCCGTAACTAGAAGCTGAGTATAACTAGAGTCTAATGTCCTAACACCATGATACCTCTCTTCCCTCATCTCCTTTGAAAAGTAAAGGTGAGCTGTCATCAGTATCTCTCTATTTTTACCTTCTATCCTGAAAATGGAGGACTGAACCGCAGCACAAGAAGGGCTGAAGGATGAGGAGGGAAGGGGTTGTCGTGTCGTTGTGGTACAAGCCCTGGCTGGGAGGTGCTGCAGGCGTTACCTTCGCAGAGAAGCTCCTGCATTTCTCCCTAGCAAGAGGCAATCCTTGGCGTTGCGGAATCTGCCCTGTTCTCAGGATTGGGGTAAAAACCCACCAGCTAAAACCTCTCCTCTGATAAGCCATGTGACACGTTTGAATGCCGCTGTGAGCAAAAGGACCTGCTGTGTTTTCAAAGGAAGATGGTTGCAACCTCAGGAGGTCAAACAGGGGGACAGTGATTGTGCCGTTGGCTGTGGTGTGGTTCACCAGCCGCAGTGTCCCTTCCCCTCACCTGTGAGACCTGCCCAGGCAGGAGATTTACCTTAGGCACTTCCAGACAAGTGGAGGGGTTTGAATAAAAAGAACCCAAGAGAGATGCAGTCAACAGGCAAGTGTAGAGGACTCTTCTCTCTCCATGCATCCCCTTCCCAACATTAGGGAGTCTTCCTGAGCAGTCGCATGAGGTGCAGTAGCCCTTTCCCTCACACAGTCAGGAGCATCTTGCTTCAGTCTCTATGACTGACTCAGAGCCACTGAAGAGTAACTGAAGGTCCCACTAAGGACGTGGATTGAACATCCCAGCTGTCCCAGTGACTAAAATTTAGACCTGGGAATTTGCTAGCAAAGGTGGGATCAGCCCTGCCACCCTTAACATGGGGTTACCTGGGGTGTCCCTTTCCCTGTCCAGGCTAACACGGCCATAATGCCACCCCATTTCCTAGGACTGATGAAGAAGTGCAGGTTCATCGTCTGCTCTGCAGTAGCAAACAGCAGCGTTAGGTGACAGCTTGAAGATTTTCCTAGCAGCAAAGTGGAGCCAGTCTTAAGACTTCTGAAGCCCAGTGCCCTGCAGGCTCTGCAGACACCCCCCTGAATTGACCACTCTGAAAAGGGCATCCCCACCCCGAGCCCCATCCAGTTTAATCCCTATAGCTTGAGGTAGAGCAGGAAGTCTCCTTCTGGGAACTGTCTTCCTTGACTCAGGTCCTTTTCCCACGGGCAGTTCAGGTGTTGGGGGTTTTACAGTCTTTTCACCTCTTTTCTTTGTTTCCTTTGCAGAAGGTACACCGATCCGAGGTAAGAGACCCCCCAGCTCACTCACTCACCCACTCTCCAAACACTTCTCTCCACTCAGTTCCTGTTTCATTGACCTGTGCTCAGTACAGATTCTTCTTCTCGGTGTTGTTCTGTTCCCTTGTCCTGCTCCACCTCTGGATATTTGGTTCTTTTATACCTGTCTTTATTTTATGTATGGTTGTAACGTCCTTCTGTGTTTGCTGGGTGCACTGGGTAACGCTGATACCGTTGTTCGAATAACATCGCAGGCTGTGCTGCCTCAGATTTATGGCAGAGTTTTAAGAGCTGATTTCGCCAGCACTGTGAAGGACTGAAGTTTATCTTGAGCGTTAAATGCTTGGTAAATACTTAGGACCTTCTCTTGGTGGGTGCAAAGTGCTCCAGAGCCACTGACGACGGTGAAAGTTTCCCCATCCTTTGCTCACTGAGGTCTCCAGCATTTAACCATCTCAGTTTGGCTTCAGAGCCGCCTTTCCCTTTCTTCCCCGCTCTCTTACCCCTAGGTTTCTCTGGGAAGGATACCCATGGTAAGTAGCTTCTGCACTGTCTCTGTAACAGAGCCAAGAAGACAGTAGACCTCGAGCTATCGTTGAGAGTCAGCAGGGGTTGGGTGGGCACCTCCTGGCAGCCCTGTCCGTGCCGGCAAATTTACAGTTCTGTAAAATCTTTGCTGGAAAAAGCAACAGGAGGTTGAGCTGTAGGTGAGATTGACTTTTTCACACTTCATCTATCTCTGTTGGCTCCTGACAAGTGCTGAAAACTCCTTCACCTCTGTACTGTGTAATTTCACCAGTGCTGCAGTGGTCAGGATGAAAAGGGTGAGTCCTGCAGGTCCTGGTTCTGCCTTTGCTCTGGCCTCCCCTTCTGTGCTGGAGGAGCCACTGGAACCAGTGGAAGCAGTCCACAGCTCTGTCCAAATGAGGAGAGTTTCTAGGAGACCCCCTGGCCAGGTTTCCCCCCGGCCCAAGCAGAGGTTCCCTGTGATGGAGCATGCTCGAGCTGTAACTCACAGAATCACAGTTATCACTGAGGCTGGAAAAGCCCACTGAGCTTATCCAGCCCAGCCCAGGACCCAACATCACCCCAGTGGCCACACCAGGGCACTAAGGGCCACAGCCAGGCTGTCCTTCAACACCTCCAGGGATGGGGACTCCCCCACTGCCCTGCGCAGTCCGGTCCAGGCTCTGATCCCCCTTTCCATGAGGAAGGGCTTCCTAACATCCAACCTCACCCTCCCCTGGTGCAGCTTCAGGCCCTGCCCTCTCGTCCTGGTTGCCTGGGAGAAGAGCCTGACCCCTACCTGACTCCAGCCTCCATTGAGGGAGTTGGAGACGAAGAAGGTACCTCCTGAGCCTCCTCTTCATAGGAAGCTGCTCAGGGTGAAGCTTCAGTCAGTTGGGTTTCTAACTCCCGTGACGCTGAAATACCCACGGATCCACCCAAGTGGAGATTTTAATCCTCTCTGTCCTGCCTTCGGGAGCTACCAGACACGCTGGATGCTGTTGGGAATCGCAGTTTCACACCCCATCCCTGCCACAGAGACTCTCCCAGCCTCACGTCTTCCCACACAGACTCCTCTGTCACCCGAGCACACGCAGAGCATCGTGAGCTCCGTGTCCTCCTCTCTGAACGCTGGTTCTCACTTCCCAGCGAGGCTGCCTGTGCCTGCCTTTGCTCTTTCCCCGCCGCAGGGTTTATCAATACCATTACGCCGAGCTGCGATGGTGTGGTTTTCATATTTAGGGGTGGGGTGGGGGGGGGGTTTTTTTGTACCCAGCGATGGGAGTTAAGAGCTCTGTCCATATCTGTAGTATAATCATGTTCTCCTAATACATAAAACATCGGCTAGCCTCTTGAATTATTTATGCAGTGTGTATTTTAACGGGAGTTTTGCAGGGATGGAGCCTTCTGAGGTAAATGAGGCAATTTTCTTCCGTGTAGTTACATGCTGCCGAGCTCCGCACGTTTGCTTACAGGAGCGGTTCCTCTGGGCTGCCGAGGTTTCACAAGACCCTTAATCCTTTTTGCCCCACTCGGTGTTACCCACCCCGGCAATTTGGAGGTCGCGGTGCAGTAGTTAGAGGATTTTTCACTCGGGAACGTTTCCCTGTCAGCGCCGGGCTTCTCACGCTGACTCTTAACCTCCCAGGGGCTTCCCCGGGAGTGGAGGATTTAGCCACAAAACAAAAGGGATGGTAAAAATTCCCCAGCGGTGGGTGACGGGAGCCTTTCACTCTTACGGCTGCTGCTTCAAACCAAGCAAAGGGAAGGCCACGTCGTGCTGCTGGTGGGTTCCTAAGGATCGCAGTGGTGTGGGTTGTCGGAGTTGGTTTGGTGAGCTGTGGTGCAGCACATCTGCATTGCAGAAGCCACAAAAGTTGGTGCTTCTGCTGCTCGTTTCAGTGCAGAGGGTAACATCTCATGGAAGGAGGATTGAATTTTCCCCTCCTGCTGGGGCCGTGTCCAGCTGCGACGCTGAGCACCGAAAGCAGCTGGTACCTCCCGAGCTCATAGCCCCAGACCCCCAGGCAGTGTCCCGGTGTGTAGGAGCCCAAGGAGAGTTACAAAAGCAGAGCACTGACGCTATTGCTCTCAAAGCCAAAGCAAAGTGGTGATGATGGTGTCTTTGCTGCCGTCTTCTTCTCTCCTCACAGGTGGTCTGCAGATAGAGAGCAGCGAGGAGACAGACCAGGGGAAGTACGAGTGCGTCGCCAGCAACAGCGCCGGAGTGCGCTACTCGTCCCCCGCTAACCTTTACGTGAGAGGTAGGGAGCGCGTCGGCTCACCGCACTGCCAGATACCCCCCTCCCCGAGGCCTTCCTTTGTCCCCAGCTGTCTGATTCGATGCCATCCCCGAGTGCAGGGGACCCACTGCTGAGCTGGCAGGGCTGTCCTGGGGCACCCCGATGTCCTCACCGCTGCTGGGGGCTCCAGCTCCCGCAGCAGAGCAGCAGCACAGTGATACAAGGCTGCATCACCCCCAGTGAAGTCGAGTGGGACCCCAAATAACACAAGTGCCCAAGAACCTGCCAGCGTTGGCCTGCGGAGCCCAGAGGGGATGAACAAAGAGGCCACAGTGCCCCTTTCTCCCCATAAAGGATCCCGCTCTCTGGAAGTGGGAAGGGTTCAGTGCGCTGGTGTGGGTGGGAGAGGAGGGGAGGACCCTCTCTGCCCCCTCCACTGAGCTCTCCATCCCCCAGACCTCACCAGAGTGCAGCAGGAGGGAGCCTTCTCACTTCTTGCCTGAGTCCCAGCTGGTTTTCCAGCTTTACCAGCAGTAATTTGTGGCTGGTTCCTGGGGCACGAGCGCTGGCTGTGGGCACAGACCCACAGAAAGCTGAGGATGGCCGGCGGCCGTCAGTGACAGATCCCCCCCACCCTTGTACCCTGGGGAACAGATGACAGGGGGACTGGCTTCTGCTTGATGCCCCCTCGATGTCCTCCCTCCCTCCCTTCCTCCCTCCCTCGCTCCCTGCCAGCGGGGCAGCAGCCCCTCTGCTTTCTCCGCTGTTCTATTCTCACCTCACTGACCTGTAACATTTCCTGTGTAGCTTTGGTTTAATCTTTTCCACAGCAAGACAAAAACCCCTTCCTGGTTTTTTTTTGGTAATGAGAGAGCAGGGCTGGTCCTTCTCACCTTGTTGGGTTGGGGTTTTTTTTTTCCTAATAAGAACAACAAAAAATTACCATTGGGAGCCAAAAAGGCAAGTTACATCCCAGCCAACTGTGCCCATTTCCATCCCATCGGCAGAGGAGGTGCCTCCCGGCGACGCTCACTCCCGTCCCCTCTGCGGCAGAACGCCGAGCCATGCTCCTGTGTGCACTCCTTTCTCTCTTCTTCTTTTCTCTCTCTCTCGTGTCTCACGCTCACTAAATCACATGCACATGGAGAGAAGGCTTTGAATAATTGACTGTTTCCAAGCTAAATTTTTCAATAGCCTTTTGTGGCCAGCTGGAAAATTGCCTTTGAATAAGAAGATTGAATTCACACCCCGCCCCACCCAACCCCATCACCTGGGCGCTACCTCCCCACCAAACTGGCCCTGGCCCCCCTAAAACCCTCCTTTTGGGATCTGCGCCGCTGGTTTGGGATTCACTCCTGTGCAGACAGCTTAGCCGGAAGATTTGGGGTTCTTCTTCTTTTTGATTCTTTGGTTTTTTGGAAAACAAACAACACGGGGAGGGGGGGGAAGAAAGGAAAAAAAAAGGGAAGAAGGAAAACAAAACTGAAACAAGTGGGGATTTTTCGCTCTTCTTTTGTTTCTAAATTTCCTCTACTTTTCTGGCCACTCGGAAACTGCCCCGGAGACAAAGGCTGTAGCCATGGGCTTTTGCCTGTCTCCGCACCTGGACGTGAGCGGCTCCAGGTGGAGAGCCCTCTTTTCTATCCGAGGCAATGAGAGGCAGCAGCGTTAGCCGGCCGTGAGAGAGTGCAGAAACCACCGCCTGAGCCAGCCTGGCCCGTGCTTTGGGTGCTTTTCATGCCCTTTTAAGTCCTTTCTTTCTTGGGTGTTAATAACCGTGGAAAGGTAACCACGTTCGGAAACGGGGTTTGCTTTGGCGGGGCGGGAGCGGGGCGGGAGGGAAAGGTCCATGCACATTTTTCTTCCCTTTATTGTTTTGCTTTATGATTTGGCTTTTCATTTGGAGTTTTCTTTTCCGAGAGTCGTGAACACGCTCGTGCTTCCAACTGACTTGTTTCTCCCATAACACGCTTGTCTCTCTAGGGCACCTGGGATAGGAGGTGTAAGTTTTTGAACATGGCGAGGGAAGACCAAGTGTTTTGCTTTTGCTTTGCTTTTCTTCTTCAAGTTGATTTCGTTTTCCTTATTCAATCCCATGGTGGAGTTAGTGTGAGCAGAGACGGGGGTGCGGGGGCTGGTGGGAGCACGGGCTGGGGGAGCGGATTCCCAGCCTGGGGTCGGTCTCCGGTGCCACCCGGTGCAGGTTCCGCTCCCCCTGGCTCCCAGGAGCTGGTGCATTCAAGCAGCGAGATCCTCTGCGGGGTGCTGGTTCTGCCTTAGGATCCCTCCTGGGCTGCGCAGAGCCTGGTCCTGTTGAGGGCACCTCGCTGGATGGGAGGGGGAGCGAGCCAGGCAGGTTAGGAAAGAGGGTTCGTTAGCAGCTTCATTTCTTTGATTTTCTTGGTTTTTTCCGTTGTTCCTTTTGATTTTGGTTTAAGAGCAAAGAAAAAACAAACAAACGACAACAACAAAAACAATCAATTTGCAGCTGACAGCCTTGAGAAGGCCTTTTTTTACTCTCTCTGTGTTTCCCCTATTTTTCTCTTCTCCTCATGTCATTGTGTTCCGCATCAAACCCCCTTAACATCCCTCAGAGCTACGAGAAGGTTGGTGTGGTTTTTTTCTTTTTTACTTTCTTTACCCACATTTTTACATTCTTAAGAGAAAAGAAAATTGAAAAAAAAAAACCAAAAACCTGTAAAAAAAAAAAATGAACAAAATCAGCAAAAAAAAAATTTAAAAAAAAAATTCAATTTAAAAAAAAATGTAAAAAAATACAACAATAATAATAATAATAATAATAAAAATGAAAACAAATAAGCAAGAAATCTTTAAGATGCGCGAGACCCGCCCGTTCGCGGGTCTCGCAGAGATGAGTTGAGTTGCATTGTGGGCCTCTCTATGCATCCTTTGGTAATGTTGCTGAGTTCTTGCACTTTTCTGTCGTCATGGTTACCTTGCCGTCTGGACATTGGGCCTGATGCATGATAGGAGAATGTAACTTACGTCCTCTTTGCATGCCACCTTTTTCGATTCCTTCCGAGTTCTTTTTCTTTTCCGTACACAAGTCGGTCCCGTTTTAACCTTTTGCTTTGACGATTCTGGTTCAGTTGAAGTGGATTTTTCCTCTTCCTTTCTAAATTCTTCTTGGTTTCAGTTGATTCGGTTCTGTTGGGTTTCTTTTGTTGGGTTTTTTTTTTTCCCTTTGCTTTCTCTTGATTTCCCGTGGCGGTTGGTTATGCTGTGCTGTAGTTTACTCCAAACGCATTGTGAGAAGCCAGTGTTCCTGCCCACCCGGTGGTAACTGATCTCCTCGATCCCTCCAGGAGGAAAGGAGTCACACAGCTCTAACGCCTGTCCATGGAAGCCCTGCTCTTGGGGACAAAACCTTTGTTCTGGCGGGGAGGGAGGGATCTGGGAAGTGGAAAAGATGCTGAAGGAGCCAGGCTGTGGGTCCAAGAGCTCCAGCAGACCCTGGGCACGTTGTCACTTAAGGCACTTCTTGGAGGTGTGGCTCTTGTTCCACATCCTGCACACACACACAGAGCCCCCCCCGACCCCTGCTCCCAGGGCTTCCCCAGCCGTGCAGGGCTCACTCACTGGTCAAGTGGCCGATTGCCTCCAGTGAGACGCTGCAAACAGGAGCTCAGCTGCTGCCACCCAGCACGGGGAGCAGCGGGAAGCTCCTGCTGCGTTACTGAGCCGCACGCAGTTCCCTGAGCACCCGTGGGTGCGTGGCGAGCCCCGGCGTTGGGCAGAGCCTCATCGCATCAGCAGAGCTCAGCACATTCCCTCACCAGGAGGGTGATGCCTGGTCCCTGCAGTGCTGGAGTGAAGGGCAGCTAGCCAGCACCTCCTGCAGAAGCGTAGCTCACGGCTCTACCTCTCCCTGTTTACCCACCTCCTTGCCTGTCAGTGAGCCTGGCACCTGGCAAACCAGCTGGGGCCAGGAAGGTAGAGCCCTCCTCTCGGAAGGAGGGTGGAGAGAGAAATTCAGCGGTAGATGCTGAAAGAGGCTGATGGGACACATCTGGCAGCTGCATCTCAACCAGAAAGCTGACGAGTTACATTCTAGCTCAAAGATGCCTCTTTTCCCTCTTCTCACCTCCCTGCTCACCCCCATCCCGCTGCTGTTGCCTCCCATGTGCACATCCCGAGCCGGGGAGCCGCATGGGGTAGGAAACAGGTGGGGTTTCTGCAGCGTGCGAGTTGTCCCAGTGGTGCTTGGTGCTTTTGCCCTTTGCAGAAGTGAATGCCCTTCCTTCCCCTGTCTCGATGCGTTTCCCCCTGCCCGTAGCCCTCACTACTCGGTACTGACCAAAGGAGTGGCTTTCCTCGTGTACAGGTATTAAAGCTGTGTGATTTTGAGAAATCCAGTGCAGTATTGACACAGAATCTGTCTCTCTGTTTCTCTCTCTCTCTCTTTCTCTCTGTCTGTCCTTCTCTTTTTCTCAAAATGCTGAGATTTCAGTGCTCGGACCCTCAGTGCTGGTATTTTTCCCCCTCCCCCTTTCAAATCTCTCCCCTTTCCCCCTTAGGTACAGGGGTACCACCACTCCAAAATGCTGCTCTGATGAGAAAGTCATCCTGAAGCTGCCAGCTGTGGCTCTTCTCACGTTGATGCCAACAGCAGCCAAAAGACATCCCCCAGCCCCAAATGCTCTATTATAGAAAAGCCAAAGGAAACCCACCCCAAAACCCACCAAAAAAAGGTCTTGTTCTGTTTAAAAAGAGCAAGAGAGAAGGAACAGGATTGGAACCGAGGTATTCCCATCCCACCTCCCTCCTGCCTAGGACTAAAAGGTGATAATCACTACTAATTACAGGATTTTCCTTCATGAATAGGAGTCTGAGTGTCAGGATTTAGGGGCAATTAAAAAGGGATTTACACACCATTGCTTTTTTATTTGTTTATTTTATCTTTATTATAAAGTATTTCTAACATGGCCAAACTGCACTGCTGCTGCCAGAGTCTCTTGTGATCTGAGAAGGTTTCAGGATTAAATTCTTCCTTAAGAGCCAATAAAAAGAAGAGTAACAATAACACCAACAGCAATAAACTACAGCTAAATGGCTTGTAGTTGTGGAAAGGCTGGGATGGCACTGGGTGAGGAAACAGGGACTCCATAACCTGGCCAGAAGAGCTCCAGTGGTTCTCTAGAAGTGATGGTCTAGAAGTGATTCTTGCTTGAGGGTTTGCCTTGTGTGTCGCTACAGATGAGGTCGTGCCGTGGTCCTAGATGTCTCCTATATGTGGTCTCCTAAATATAAGAGGCTGCTGACAGAGATTCTCCAAGGCTAAAGGCAGAAGTATCTTTCAAGAGACCCCCCAAACGCAGACGAGAAGCAGATGGGATCCGTTCTGCCGCCAGCCCAAGGCTTCTCGTGAAAGCCAGTTGTCGCAGTGTCCCCTGTAGTCAGTGAGCGGACAGATGGTTCCAGCAGGCGGGTCAGCACACCTTAGCACGGGGGTGCTGATTTCAGTGGGAGCTCTGCAACCCACCCGGGTTCCCAGAGGCTCACTGGGTGCTTCGCCGTATCCCTAGGGACACAGATCCCACCAACCTTCTGACCCCTGGTGATGGCAGGAAAGGTCCAGTTTGAGGTCCTGGCTGTGGATGTGTCTGCAGGTCCAGGGTCTGTGGCCGCAGCTGGTTTGAGCCCTTGAAGCAGAGCAGTTGGTAGCCCTCCTTTTAAGTTTGAAAGCTCCAGACTTCCACCTCGATTGCTGAGTTGGGATCCACGTCGACAGCTGTTGGGCTCAGCATAGAGCCTCTTGTACAAGGACTGAGTGTCCTAGTGTGTAGGGACCGAGTGAGTGTCCCTGCCTGCTCTCCCATCCTGCAGAGGGAGAGGAAGAACAGCCAACTCACCGTAGAGCTGTGAGGGCTGGGCTTTAGCAGCCTCTGAGCAGAGCTGTCGGTAGAGGACAAATCGTGGCGGCTGAATTGGCCAGAATGCAGAGTTTCCCCCTATTTCCCGCAGAGGAGCCCCATCAGCAAAAGGCAGCAGTTGCAGCAGGGATGGGGATAATCCCTTTTGCCCCCCACTCCAGCATCTTGTTGCTCTGCTCTTTCCCAGCCCAGGGAGTTTCCGATGGTTCAGCAAGGTGTTCATGCAGCGCAGTGCCCTGGCTGTGCCCACGGCTGCCCCAGTCCAGCCAGTCCTCAGCCCCCCACAGCCAGTTGCTCCAGCCCAGCTCATGCTGAGAACGTTTCCAACCTGTTTTCAGGGCTCTCTGGAAACCCTCAACTCACTGAGAGAGTGAAGATGGAAACAGATGAGGGCTAAACATGTTCGTAGTGAAATCAGCTGAAATAAAACCTCATAGAAAGGACAGAAACAGAGTGACTAGGGCTCCGCAATTAAACCTCAAAAATACATTAAAATGTGACTAATCTAACCAATAATTTAGCCTCCAGGCTGCTCCTGGGTTCAAGTTTGGCTCCAGTTTAATGGGACCATCAAACCAGAGCCACTGGTTGCTCAGCCTGTCCCTCGGCAGTCGAGGGGAGCGGTTGCTACGCTTTGGGCTCCCAGTGCCAGGCAGGGCTTAGAAGGGAATAATTTGGCTCGCACTTTAGATTTAGCAGAGAGCCACGAGGTCAGAACAGTGACCCTTCCACACGTAGGAGTTTTAATACCTTTTCTAGATCAGCACTGATAAATAGTTGAGTGGGAAAGGAGGGAGGCAGAACCTCCACCGGCTGGTCCAGCTGCCTCTGGTGCTGAAGTCGAGGGAGGGAGAGTTCAGCGACGATTCCGTTCGAAATGGGGGAGCGCCCTGTCCCCGGGTTTGGGGTGTCCTCAGCTCTGAAATTCTAGTTTGAATCCAGCGAAAGCGAACAGACAACTTTCCTGTGTTTCTGCAGAAGGATTTCTCAAGGGTATCAGGCAAATGGGAATGGAAACCAAAAGCCACCCCCCCAAAACCAAAACCGAACCGCAACCTGATCAGACCTGTATCTCTCTGTGTTGATTTCTGTATATCTCTGTATAGAGGGCACTTTGCAGGAACACTGTGCTGTACTGATCTCGAAATCTCTGCCTGCCTGTGTCTCTTACACCTTTTGCATCGCTGTTCTCTTTGTTTTAGGGGAAAAAAAAATTAGATTACACCTTGTCAAATTAACCTGAACGAGAACGAAACCAGTCCGGGCTGTGGCTGACGATGCAGAGCTGCTTGGGGAGAAAAAAAAGAGAGCCCCAAACAATTGGCTTTGGAGGGTTTTGGTGCTCAGTCCTGTAAAAGGCAAAGGAAAAAGAATGGCAAAAGAGCTGAGGGGTTCAGCCAGCCTGTCACTCAGCTGAACGGGGCGGAGGGGGGTGTCGCTGATTGGGAAGGCAATTGATTTCCTCCAGACCCGACCCAAGCCTGGGTCTCATTCTTGATTTATCTCCCTATTTACTTACTTACCTTGATTCACTGCGAAGGAAATGAGGAAGGAGATGGGCATGAGGAGGGAAGTGTCTCGTCCTCTGGAGGGATGGAGGTGGGAAATCCAAACCCGGACAAGCGTCTCGCCCCAGCGGAATGAACTTGGCAATTGGAATGGGAGAGGGAGAAGGCAGAGGCGGCTGCCCGGACAGCGCAGGGGCAGGGACGGACCAGCTTTTGGGAGGGGAGGACAGGTGTAATCTAAGCTTCACTAATAATGTAGAGGCTGCACATTATTTTGGCACCCTTTCCCCTACCCCCTCCTCATTTTGGAGCAAGACGGAATGACTCCTGTCTCACCAAAATGGCCAATAATGTCCGCCTTCTCACCTCATTTGGAGCAGCAGCTTGCTGAGTGTCAAAATGTTTTAATCCCATTTGGTTTTGTTTGGTGCTTTCGACCAGTCACTTCACTTTCTTTTGTTTCCTCTTTCAGTTGTTGCCAATTGATTTCTCCTTTTTTTTGAAGATATAACAAAAAATCTGTTTCTCTTTGAGTTGGTTTAATGTGAATCGGGGTTTGAAGTGACGGGTTCTTGTCTGGTCGTTCTCCTTTTCCCCACCTTCCTCCTCCTCCTCCAGTATTTTGTCTCCCTGAGCTAATCTCAAAGGGGCTTTACAGAGTGGAACCAGTGGGTTTCCTCAGCACAAACTGGTTGGTTGGTTGGTCAGTCCTCAGATTTCTCTCACTAGCAGCCTCCTGGGAACCCATTTTAAGGATGGATTCTGGTGTTGCAAAAGTCAACCCTGGATCTCCCAGTGTCTCTTCCGATCAGGTCTGTAAATCTGTCCCTTTCCAAAATGTCTCTCACCTTGTGGACCCCCAGCTCTCTTTTGAACTGAGTGGTGGTGGTGGTGGGGAACCATAGTGATGTCGATTGGTACCTTCTGGTTGGAAAGAGCAATGCGCCCAAAGTGCCACTCACACAACACAAACCGGGGTCACCCTCGCGTCCCAAAATCAGCGTCACGAGGGGGTGAGAAGTGGTGCAGCCATTGAGTCTCTGCCCAGAGCTGCACTAAACGGATCCGACAGATGGTATTAAACAACCTCTGGCTCACGGAGACCTTTCTGTGCCTCCAGAACAGCTTCTCTGCACTGAAGTACTTCGCCTTGTGCGGCTCTAAAGTCTGGTTCTCTCAGTCACAAGCTGTGTCCTTGTTTGAAAAAAGCTCCCGAGAGTTGGCTGGCTGTCGGCACCGCGCGTCTGCCTGTGCTGCTCCCGTGTGTCTGTCCCGAGGTGGTGCACGTGGAGCGTGTCCCTGCGTGCGCGCGTGCCGGGTCGGCTTCGTCAGACGGCTCTGACAGGCCGCCACGGGAACCAGGCAGCCCTGGGACTGAGGAGGTGCTTCGTGAGACCCGAAAAGGGGGAAAGGAGCGGATCAGAGTCTGCAAAGTAGAGCCCTTGCTGCCCCATCCCAACTTCTCCATCCCTGAGTGGGCAGCTCTTCTTTTCTTTCTGGTCCTTTGGATGGATGGAATCTCTTCACGGCATTTTTGAGGTGGTCGGAGTTCACCTGTTCAGCAGTTTTATGTGGAAAACACTGCTGGAGCCAGAGCTCAGGTTGTTCTGGATTCGATCTGCAGCTGCTCCCAGCTCTCCTCTCGGCACCACTCTCCTCCATCCAGCCCCTGGCCTAAACCCAGAGATCCTCAGCCTCACTCATCTCATGTCAGCAGGCAGACCAGAGCCGTAGAGCCCTCAACATCAACGGCAGCGTGATGGTCCTGGTGTCCAGTTGAGCCCTGCAGACACTTCCCATTACAGTAATGGGGTTGTCACTGCCCTGAGCCATCGCAGGGATGGATGTAAGGACTGTGAGCTCTCCAGCTGTTGGAGCTGCCTTCATATCCTAGACTGGAGTGTGGGTGCCTGCAGGTGTGTGCACACGTGGGATGGAGAGTGTAGCTTTTTTCAAACCAGGATGCACAGCCCCAGGCTCTCCCCCCTCTTCTGCTCCTGTGCAAACCCAGGCTCTCCCTTCGCTCGGATCACACCGTGGTGTGGGCTGCCGTCCACATGTGCTGGTGGCTTCCCAGTGTCAGCTCAGTGTGACAGACGCCACAAAACCAGCCAAGAGGTGGCTCTGCCCTGAGCCCCCGTGGAGCTGACCCATCCCATGGGTGGGGATGGGAATGGTGGAGCTGTTCCGGAGCAGCTCTGGCTCCGTGGCCCCGAGTTTGTGTTTTGTGAGTGGATCTCTGCCCTCTCTGCCCAACACCACGAGACAGCAGCAGGCTGTTCCCTTCAGACTCCGATTCTCAGCACTCCACCAGACATCAAATGATGCTTTTCAGTTATTCAGTTCTGGTTTGCTCTTCTTTTCTTTCTTTTCTTTCTTTCCCTTTTATTCTTTTTGTTCCTTTTTCCTTTCCGTTTCGGTTCGGTTGGATTTCTTTGTGATTAGCTTCGGTTTGAATTAATTGTCTTGTTCTGTTTCCATGACAACTCGGTGTTTGCATCCCACCCGCTGTTGTTCGTTGCTGTTGATGCTGTTTGCTGACCGGATCTTGTCCGGCATGTGTCTCCCCATTTCTCCTCACCTCTTCCCACCTTGCCTCCCCTCTCCAGAAGGTTACACATCAGCCCCTCCTCAAAAGAGCCATCCCCACCCCAGATCTGTCTGCATGTCGATCCCACTTGTTTCTTTCCAAGTTCTCTCCATCCTGTCTCAGATTGTGACTGGTGTGGTCTTCTCTTGGCTCCATTCTCTGAAACCAGGAACCTCCTGAAGAAGCAGGTAGAGGGATGGAAGGAGTAGGAGCAGGGGTGTACCCTCACATCTAGGAGTAGAAGTCTTCCATAGTGGTGTAAGAAGAGGGAAAAGGGAATCTCTTGCCTGTTCTCTTGAGCCAGTGCTGGTGCCTGAGGTTGTGCAGATCCCCTGGTACCCCCCTTTACCCCTTTGAACAGAAAGTCATCTTGTAGTGTTAGCAGCCAGGTGAGTCTCCAGTCTTTCTCCCCACAGCTCCAGTCCTCTCCCAGTCGCACTGGAGGGAAAGGCATGCTGACCAGTCTCCTTGCCAGTCTGTGCATGCAGGGATTCTCCTTTGACCCCTCTGAGCTCCATACTCTGCTAGCCTGGAAGTCGTCTTCTTCCCTGCCTCTGGTTCCTTTCTCCTGGTCACTGCACCTGGACTTGGCTTTTGTTAAACACAAAGCCCCACTAAATGGAAACCAGTGGCTTCCCATCCAAAAAGATGCAGCCAGCGAAGTGGGCCGAGAGATAAATACTAGAGAAACCCAAGCTGGGGGATCTCCAAAGGCACTGGAACTCGGGAGGAGCAAAGCTCGGGTGTCCTTTGCACCGCTTTTGCATGGATGCAGTTGTCAGTCGTATTCACGGGTGACCTGGGAGTAGGAGAGCAGGGACAGGGATTTGTCAGGCCACCAGCACCTTGAACCCCCCTGGCCCTTGCTCACCCAAGCCAAGGGGAGATCCCCACGTGGCTGCCTTGATGCTGCAGGAATCCCGCACCCCTCCTCTCCTTGGGCTGCTGCTACACCCGCATCTTCTCAGGGTCTGCGTCCTTGTGTCTTGGCTTGCAGGGCAGGACCTTGCTCCTTCCCTAGAACCGCTCTGATCCACTCGCCTTCCTCCTGTACCCGCTGTCCCGCTTTCACCCTATGGAAAAGCTCCCACCTCGGCCAGTCAGCCCAGTTTAGTTCAGAAAATGGAGCCAAGGAAGCCTCCCCCTCCCCTTTGCGTCCATGTTCTTACCGTGTCAGGTCTGGAAGCTGCATCCACCTCTCTGCTAAGGAGATGCACAGAACATGTCACTGTTTTCTCAACGTGAAAACCTTCATTACCTTGTTTTTCTTATTAATTCTATTCTATTTATTATTCCGCCAGGGCTGAGATGTGACAATGTGAGCCACCACATTGGGTCACATCAGCTAGAAAAAGTATGCAGCATTAAAGTGGGTTTCCCCCTCCCCTCCCGCTCTTTTCTCTCTCTTCTTTCTCCCTCCCCTTCCTCGTTCTCCTTCTCCTGGTCTTTCCTTCCTCTCGCTGTCGCTCACTCTCTCCTCAGTCTCCATGTGGGCACTTGCTAGCCGCCCCGTGACTAGATCTCTCTGCATTTTCCTCTCTCCTTCTCTTTCTTGCTTTCTCTCTCTCTCTTTTTTACCTATTTTGCATGATGTTTGTGACTCTGAGAGCTGCATCTATCGATGGAACCGTGTCAGATCTTAAAGAGGCTTCGTTAGGGTTTCTATACCCGAAAACCACAAAAATTTCATTAGAGTTTCTCATCTTTTCCACAAGTCCTTCTCGCTCCAGGGGGACTCCCTCCCCCTGGACGGTTCTCCCACGCAGTCACCAACTAAATTCTGTCCCGCCCTGGGGACTCCCTCTCCTCCCTTTTCGGAGAGTTCACTTTTCCGAGCGGCGTCCCGCTGGCGCCGGGGGATGCGGCGCTTCTCTTTGTTGAGTTCTCTGGGTCCAACAAGGCAAAGCCCCAAGAAGTTTCCATCTCCATCCCAGCCTTCTCCTCGCCCACCACCACCCCACGGCTGGCTGGAGAACCGGGGAGGCGGCGCTGGACCGCTTTGGGCCACGCTGGTGGCGGGGCCGTTCCCACGAGGGAGAAGGTGATGATGCGGGAGCGGGACCCCACTGGAAAAGGGGAGGAGCAGGTTTCCCAGGGCGCAGAGCCGGGAGCTGGGGGCCCCAGCGCCCGTTGCAGGAGATTTTGTCGCTGCTCGCCACTCCAGCTCGTACCAGTAAAGATGAGAAATTGCTAATAAATTTTTGTGTCTTTATCTGTGCTGTGATGGGTCTAATCTTGATCAATGGAACCCTGTTGCTATGAAAAACCGCTTTTATGTCTTCTCTTCTATATATTGTTTGTGAAGTAAAACATTTCTTTGGAGTTTCCTTTTGGATTTTTCTGTTTGGTTTTATTTGTTATTATTATTATTATTATTATTTGTTCAATTGTTTTGCCTTTTTGTTTCGGTTTTTAATGAAGGAAGAAAATAACTGATGCCAAACCCCATCTATATTTAAATTACCTTTTGCTCTTTTTTCTTTCTTCTCCCTTTTTTTTCTCCTTCTTTCTTTTCCTTCTTTTCTTTTCTTTTCCTCTTTTTGTTTTTCTGTTCCTTTTTCTGTTTGGTTTTGGTTTCGTTTTGTTCCTTTTTATTTTTGTGTTACCTCTGTGCGTCTCGTCCACAGTTCGCCGTGTGGCCCCTCGCTTCTCCATCCTACCCGTCAGCCATGAAATCATGCCCGGCGGCAACGTCAACATCACGTGCGTGGCCGTGGGCTCGCCCATGCCTTACGTCAAGTGGATGCAGGGAGCGGAGGACCTGACGCCCGAGGACGACATGCCCGTGGGCCGTAACGTCCTGGAGCTCACGGATGTCAAGGACTCCGCCAACTACACCTGCGTGGCCATGTCCAGTCTGGGAGTCATAGAAGCCGTTGCTCAGATCACGGTGAAATGTAAGGGAGCGTGAGCACGCCTGCGTGAGCGAGTGCGTGGGGTCCCCGCCTGCACGGCTGTAGGAGCGCTCGTGCATGAGCGTGGGAGGTGCTGCACGGGTGCTTGTATGTGCAGGGCATGTGTTGGCTGCATGTGTGTTGGCTGCATGTGTGTTGGCTGCACGTGTCAGCTGCATGTGTGTTGGCTGCATGTGTGTTGGCTGCATGTGTTGGCTGCATGTGTCGGCTGCACGTGTTGGGTGCGCACAGTGGGTGCATGCGTGTTGGGCGCATGCGTTGGCTGCATGGGCTGTAAAGGAGCCGTCTGAGCACGCACGCGATGCAGCGGTGAGCACGTGTCACGTTGGTGCATGTGGGCATCTGTAGATCCGTGCCCACGGCTGAAGTCCTGACCAGTGCATGAGTGGGAACGGGTTCCTGTTCCTGCTTGTGGCTGCATGGGCTGAGCCTGGCACTGTGCGGCTGGCTCGCGAGGAGTGCTGATGCACGTGAAGAGGTCGCAGTGCACGAGCGTGTGAGTGCGTGCACGGGAGCGACAGATGGGCATGTGGGTGCCTGGCGGCACGCATGTCAGTCCATGTCATGAGTGTGTCTGCACACAGCTCTGTGAGCATGAGCAGGGAGCTGCACGGGCACCACGAGTGCCATGTGCTGGGATCTGTGCATGCGTCTGCGGGGATCCCACACACAGAGATCCACAGGGAAGGGGACACTGGTGGCTTTTGAGCCCTTCCCTCGCTTTAGGGCAGCTGAGTTGTTTATTGGGAAGGAACGTGTCGTTCAGCCCCCGCATGCGTGGTTCTGCCTTGAGCTGGGAGGCTGGCTGGGCACTCTGGATGGCTTGAAGCCCGCATGGCTTCTTCCAAGGCTGGAGGTTGAGCCGAGGCCCCGAGGATCTCTGGCATGTCTAGTAGAGCCCAGTTGCAGCATCTTAGTGGCCGTTGTTGCCTCAGCAAGAGGGGAATAACCCCAGCTTCCAGCTAGCAGTTCCCAAGAGGAGCACGGGTGCAACCTTCAATCTCTCTGTCCTCAGCAGGGGAGTATTAAAACCCAAGCGGGAGCCCCTGTGGTTGGGTGAGTGCAGAGCTCTCCGAGCTGGTGGCTGCCCCGAGCGCTGGTGGTGTCAGCTCCGAGCGCTGGCATTGCCCACGAGGGGTCTGGGGAGAGAGGGGGTGGGAGAGGGTGCGGGCAGGTGGGGAGAGGAGGAGAAAGGCTGTGAAGAAGGGGAGGAATAAAGGAAACCAGCCCCATTCTATCAGTGCATCTGACTCAGGGAGGTCTGGCGTAGAGATGGGTAGGGAGTAGAGAATCCTGATGTGACACTTCTGCAGAGCTTCTGCACAGGGATCAGGCTCACATGCCAGCAGAAGGCTGCCTGGGGCTGGACTGAGATGCTCTTTATTTTCCCAAGTATTTCTTCCTTCCCCTTTTCTCCCTGTCTTATTCTATCAGCCTGAAAAGCTTCTGTGTAAGAGACAGTGCTTCTGCTTCCGTCTATCCTGTCTCCTCAGATGGGGAATCTTGCCCTGCTGGTACCTTCTGCCTTTTGTCATTGTACCTGTATTGTCTTCCCCTTCGCATTGTCGCATTCAAGCATCTGCAGACTTTCCCAGTGAGAAGATGAAAGGAGAATTCAGAGCTTTAGAGGTGCTCGAGTCTAGAGAAGATGAGGTTGGAAAAGGTCTGCAGTGGGTAGTGAGGAAAACACATCGAGTTTGCTGGCAAAGGTGGAGGCTCCAGCAGACTCTGGGGTTGGGATTCTAGATGAGGGACAAGGAGCACTGGCTTGAGAGGAAGCACTCCCAAGTGTTCGTGGAGTGCTTCTCATTGTGGAGAGCAGAGTCCACACCAGTAAACCTTTACCTGCACACGGAGAGATTCCACGGAGCCGCTTCCGAAGATCCCGTTCTGTGCTTGGAAGGAGCTTCTGCTTTTCCTTGGTGCCGCCGGAGCCGGCGGATGTACAGCTGGAGTCTGAGCTAATGGTTCCAGATGTTTAGCTGAACACTCTTCCTTTTGATGGAGCAGTTTAAGGAGGATAATAGAGTCTATAACTAGGTTCATAATATTTCAGCGGCACTTTGCCGAGCGGCCGCGCCGTGATTGCTGCGATGCCTCTGGCTCCTGCAGCCCTAAGTCGCCCAATTAGGTGCCGTTTCAGCAGATGTGGGGTGGTTTTTTTTTCTAAGTGTCTCTTCTTCCTGATTCTCAGCGCTCCCCAAGGCTCCCGGAACGCCGATGGTGACCGAGACGACAGCAACAAGTATCACCATCACCTGGGACTCTGGAAATCCAGACCCTGTGTCCTACTATGTCATTGAGTACAAGTCGAAAAGCCAGGACGGACCCTACCAGATCAAGGAGGACATCACCACCACTCGCTACAGCATCGGGGGGCTCAGCCCCAACTCCGAGTACGAGATCTGGGTCTCCGCGGTCAACAGCATCGGGCAGGGGCCTCCCAGCGAGTCAGTGGTCACTCGCACTGGGGAACAAGCTCCTGCCAGCGCCCCCCGCAACGTGCAGGGCCGAATGCTGAGCAGCACCACCATGATCATCCAGTGGGAGGAACCGGTGGAGCCCAACGGGCAGATCCGCGGCTACCGCGTCTATTACACCATGGAGCCCGACCAGCCCGTCAGCAACTGGCAGAAGCACAATGTGGACGACAGCCTGTTGACCACCGTGGGCAGCCTCCTCGAGGATGAGACCTACACCGTGCGGGTCCTGGCCTTCACCTCGGTGGGCGACGGGCCGCTTTCCGACCCCATCCAGGTTAAGACACAGCAAGGAGGTGAGAACCAGCGTTTCTAACTGGGGATGCACTGGGCTGCGGGTGGGAGAGCCGCTGGCTCGCAGCGTCGCCCGGCTGCGGCTGCCCTGGCACCAGAGCACTTTCTAATTTCCTGATTCGATTTGGTTAAAATAGAAGTAACCTGCTGGGAAGGAGGGAGCTCAGTGCAGGCACTGGAGCCTCAGGGCCTGGTGCTTGATGCCTGAGCTCCTTGGTTTCTGGGAAAGGTTGTTGCTTAAAGGGTGAGGCAAGCAGAGAACCCATCTCTGCTGAGCTGGATTTCAAGTGAAGTACCTTACAGCTTCCAGTTGCTAAAAGTCTTTGATGGACCTAAAACCACTCCTTGCGCAGGCAGTGCTGAAGGTTACCTCTTCTTCATGTGCCCAGAAGCTGCCTCCTCAGAGATGAGCGGGGAGTGAGGCTGGTTTTGCTCATGTTCCTAAAGAGGAGCAGACCGAAGCCTTACTTGTCGCTGTGGATGTGTTGAGCTGAGAGCTGAAGGTGTTTTACCCCAGGCTGTCACCCGACAGGCTTTTGGGTGCTCTGCTCGTGGCTGCTGAGGGAACCCTGTGTCCTCTTCAATGGGCTGCTCATGGGCCCCCTACTTCCAGACTGGAAGCACTGGGGATTAGTGGGAAGGGCTGCAGCCTGCACTGCCAGGAAAGCCAATAGATCCAGTAGAACTTTTCCATCTCCAGTAGCTCTGGACATACTGGAGTCCTGCAGTGGGATTTAACCCTCCGCTGCCCGCTCTCAGCATCGCATTTAGGTGCTGCTGAGCTCCTCAGACCCAGGCTTTGAAGAAAACACGGTAGGAGTCTTCTCATGAGCCACATTAACGTGGTTTCTCCTGTCTCTCGTCCCGCCTTCTCTGCTCTGTCGGCACCTTCTCTGTGCCAGTTCCTGGGCAGCCAATGAACTTCCGAGCCGATGCCAAGACAGAGACGAGCATTGTGTTATCATGGAGCCCTCCCCGCCAGGAAATCATAGTGAAGTACGAGCTGCTCTATAAGGAGGGAGACCACGGCAGGGAGGTGAGTGCAGAGAGGAGCAGCACGAGGGGTTGAGGTCCCAAGGAACATCCCAGCCCTTCATTCCTTCACCACGGTGGCTGTGAGAGGGGCAATGGGCGGGTGGCTGGGCAGGGTTCACCTCTTGGCTTTTTGGTTTGGTTTCATTTGTTTCCTTCCCCCATCTCGCCCATCTCAGGTGCAGAAGAACTTCGAGCCGACAACCTCCTTCACTCTGGAAGGCCTGAAGCCCAACACTGAGTATGTCTTCCGGCTGGCCGCCCGCTCAGCTCTGGGCCTGGGGGCCTTCACCCCGGAGGTCAGGGAGCGCACGTTGCAGTCTAGTAGGTGTCTCTCCTTTTCCCACCCTTCTCTGAGGGGAAGACAGTCAGGGAGCCAGACGTGGTGGGCACAGGGGTACGGAGTTGTGGGGCGGACGTTCGCGCACGTCTGGGGTTCCTCTGGGTGGGCACCTTTGGGACCCGCTGCCTTCTCCCATTGCCAGCCCAGATAGCCGGGATGGGAAAGAGGAGCGGGGCTGGTGCATGTCTGAGGGGGTCGGTGGGAGGCCAGGTGGCACCAACCACTTGATGGGGTGAGGAGCTCGCTGGCAGGGCCATTCTGTGGTGCTGAGCATGCTCAGGGAGGATGGACAGCAGCTCTGTGGACGTGGGACACGAGTCACGGAACAGGGAATGGGGAGGAAGAGGAGAAGGGAAGGTGATCAACAAAAACTGCAGCGTTTGCACCGGTCTTCGGGGCAGCAGCTCTCCTGCTCTTTTCCCTGAGCAGCTCGGCAGCTGCAAGGAGGAAGGGCAGCTGGCCCAGCGAGCGCTGGGAATGGTCCCGTTTGGGCTCTGGCAGAGCGGGAGAGATGGGAGTCATGTGGAGGCTGTGGTGGGGGATATTAATGACAGCAGGATGGAACGTTCGCAACCCAAATGTGCTGGTTTTAGTTTAATGGATTGTCTCCCTTCGCTGTTGCCCTGGGGACGAGAACCCTGGATGGCAATACTTCAACCTGGGCTTTTCACAGATCTTTGCTTTTAAATGAGGTGTTTTTTCACTGCATGAGTGGCTGTGGCAGCTGTTCTTTGTGTTTTCTGTCTCCTCTCATCTCTACTAAATCACTCCGCTGCAGTTTGGAGTAGCCGGGAGCAGAACTAACTCAGAAATGGCTCTGGTCACCAGTGTGAGGAGAGCGAGTGAGCGCCTGCTCCCATCTCTCAGAGTCCTTAACAAGAGAGAGCAGCGGGTGCCTCCGTTTTAATTGTCACGTCCTGCTGTTCTCCCTCTCTTTCTCTCTCTTTCCCCTGTCTCTCTCCTTCTCTTTCTCTCCCCGCCAGGAGTGGGAGGAGAGGGGAGTCTGTTCCTGCAGACAGAATTCCTTACTGGGGCTCTCTCCAGCCTCCAGTCCATTCAAAGATACTCTGTTTTCTTCTTTCCTTCCGATGTTTTTCCCCCCTTTTTCCTGGTTTGGTTTGGTTTTTCTTTTGTTCTTTCCCGACTCTCTCTACACATCGAAAGAAAATCCTTTCCTGGCTCTGCTGCAGATCTGCTGGTTCTGATCCCAGTATGGTACTGTCAAGGGGAGCCTCACCGCGGGGCGGGGGGGAAGCGGACCGACAGGACCTGAAAAACAAGTGACAAACTTACTCACACTCTGCTTCTGTTTTCCAAAGGGTTTTCCTGTTCCAGATTTGCGGGGATGGGAGGAAAAGAGGGTCCGGGGGGGTGGTTGTGCTTTCTGCTTTGATACCAACCAGCTGGAAGAGGGTTGTGGGAGCTGGTGGCAGTAGGGCTTAGTGATGCTGAAAATTACTCCCGGAGGGGTGACGAGAAGGGGATCCAAGGGTGAAGGGAAAGGGGAAGGCTTTGGGGCTGTTTCTGACTTGGCAGCTGCCCAGCACGAGGCCTGGTTTGTTTCTGTGTAGCTCAGCTTTGGTAGGGACCACAGTTTGGCTGATTTAATGCTCTAAGATCGTCAGCTGGGAGCTGCCAGTGGGCTGTAACACGGTGAAACGTTTTTTTCCTGGCTGGCTGTTGGAGGAACGAGTCAATTCTCCCTGGTCCGGGCAACATCCTTTGGCTCACAGACCCTTCTGCCTCGAAACAGGCTTTTGTGTCTTCCCTCTGCAGCTCCTTTTCCGTTCAGCTCCTCCTGGGTCCTCTCCATGGCTCTTCTCTCTTCTCTCTTGCGCTCTGCCTGCCTGCATGCTCTCACAGCCCCGTCAGACCAGCTCCCCGCCGCCCCCGGCTCTCTGTGCCTCTCGCTGGGGGTTTCACACCATGATGGCATCTTGTCTGTGCCCCAGCAAAGCCTGCGTTGCCCCCAACATTGCCCTCCCCTCCCCGCTGTGCTGGCCGGCACGAGCCTGCATGCCCCGCTGCTCCCTGCGCTGCCTCCCCTCTGCACAACACCCTCCACCTCCCTGCCAGGGTGCCTCCTCCTGAGCATCATAACCCAAGTTAAAATCCATTAAACTAAAGGTAAAGTATATTTTTCTTCTTGAAGTAGCTGGGTTTTAACTCTTCAAGTACCAGAGACGTAGATTGTTACCAAAACAAGTCGAGAAAAGACAAATGACAGGATCTCCGTGGTCGGAGAAGGCTGCTTTGCCCTTTTCTAAGTAGCCATGACCTTCCCAGGGCTCCTTGGCAGCTCTCCTACGCAGAAATTGCAGCGTTCACAGCGAGCGTCAACAGCCAGGGGTGGCAGGGTGGGTGCTGTGAGGCTGCATGTGCAGGCATAGAGGAACAACGAGGCTTCCTGCTCTCTGTTCCTTCCTAAGAAAGGACCTTTCCTCCACCCATTAGCTCTGCTCTCCTTCCCTTTCCCCCTTCCTCACAGTACGCGAAGTGAACGAAACTCATACAAAGTCTATGGTACCTAAAGGGTTAAAAATCACTGTACTGTACAAGGTCAGTAAGGGTCATTCTTGTGGCTTGGACAGTCAACTTTAAAGCATGTAAAAGGTGCCGTCCAGGTGAGTACTGGCTGGTCTCAAGCGGATTCACAAATACAGCCCACCCTGCTGCCGCAGGCTCAGCCACCCCCAGGGACGTCCTGGAGCCCTTGGGAGGGTGGGGGTGGTCCCAGAGCTCAGAACAGAGGCCAGCGGGCAGTCGGGACCGTCTCCTGGCTGGGGGGCTCCTGCCTGTGCTGGGGCTCCCTTTCCAGCAGAGAGGGTTGTTGCTGCAGAGGAGAGCTCACAGCTCCGTGGGCTGCAGCACTTTGCCTCCTGCTGCCCGTCCCACCGTGCCCCTACACCCGCACCCACCGCTTCAGGGTCCCGCAGGGTGGGCTGGATTGTGAAGGAAACCCACAGTGCCACGAGCAACCCAGAGGCGTCTCCAGCGTGGCCAGCCAAGCACTTGGTGGCTGTTCTCATCCAGGTGCTGTAGAGTCGATGAGAGTGACGGGGACGGGGTGCTCCGGGTGCCATCCGGACCCTCTTCCCCGT
>JAOXOE010000866.1:3925187-3942636 GCA_028565055.1 Phoeniculus purpureus
GTCTAGCAGCTAGATAATAGGATAAAGGTTGGACTCGATGACCCTGGAGGTCCTTTCCAGCCATGATGATGATTCTGTCATTCTGTGATTCTCTTCCTGTCTCACACAGGAGCACGTAATGGTTCATTGCTGGGTCAGGGAGGTGGGGTGGAAATCAGGGCTCTTGGGTGCCCAGTTGCTGCCCAGCATTTTTCCATCCTCGGATAAAAACTTCTCTTCCCAGAGAAGTCTTGAGGCTTCCTCTGCCTGAGGACCTGCAGTGGCCCAGCACTGGCAGAGGAGCATGGCAGAGCTGAAAGCCCCGTGTTCTCTGCAGACCAAAGCAGTGAGGAGGAAGGATTTGGGTTGGTTGATGGACCATCGTTTGGTGGGTTGATCATGGATCAACTTTGCTGCCTCTCACCTCCCACAGATCCAGTACAACGGGCTGAATGTCGATGTGGATGGCCGCACCACCAAGAAACTCATCACCAACCTGAAGCCTCTCACGTTCTACAACTTTGTTCTCATGAACCGGGGCAATAGCATGGGTGGTTTGCAGCAGAACGTCGCAGCCTGGACCGCTGCCGATATGTTATCCAAGAAGCCAGAGGTGACCCACAAACCTGCTGCCGATGGCAACGTGGTGGTGATTCTCCCAGATGTGAAGAGCTCTGTGGCTGTCCAGTAGGTGTCTGTTGAACGGGAGGGGGAGTGGTGCGTGATTTGTGTTGGCAGCCCTGGTGGATGGAACCCAGCATTGGCAGCCTTGCTTACAGTTGTGTTTGGGAGCCACTTCCCAGAGCTACCAGGGGATGCTGAAGAGGAAAAGACTCTTGGGGGGATCTTGTAGTGACCTTCCCATCCCTAAAAGGGGCTCTCAGAAGGCTGGGGAAGGCTGTTCTCAAGAGCTGGGACAAAGGGTCATGGTTTGAAGCTGGAGAAAGGCAGATTAAGGCTGGACAGGAGGAAAAAGGTCTGGAATCCGAGGGTGGGGGATTCCTGGAACAGGCTGCCCAGAGAAGGGGTGGAGGCCCCATCCCTGGAGCCATTCAAGGCCAGGCTGGCTGGGGCTCCGGGCAACCTGATCTGGTGAGTGCTGGCCCTGTTTATTGTAGTGGGGGTTGGACTGGATGGCCTTGGAGGCTCTTTCCAACCCTGTGAGAGTAAATGACCCCCTGTCATTTGGGGCTGCCACTGGGTCCAAGCTCATTCCAGGAGCATCAGTAACAACAGTGCTCCGTTACAAATCAGGGGGTTGCTGGGTTGGGCCACTGGGGCTGTTGACATAACCTTCCCCCTCCGTGTGTGCAAAGCTCCTGTTGCTTATCGATTAATTCTTTCTCTTTCTTCTGATTACTCCCAACTCTTAGGGCTTACTACATTGTGGTGGTGCCTCTAAAGAAGTCCCGAGGAGGACAGTTCCTCAATCCCTTGGGTAGCCCTGAGGAGATGGACCTGGAGGAGGTGAGTGTGGGTATAAATGCAGCTGCAGGGAGAGAGCAAACAGCTGTACTAGGTGGGGTGGAGACCTGAAAGCCTGGCATGGTTGGGTTTGGGGTATCTGTGCTCCACATCCTAAGTAGGTACGGCCAGGGATGGTTCAGCTCTCCTTCCTTCCTGCTCCCGTGATGTTGCTGAAGGTATCAAACTGTTCCTTTTGCTTCTCCAGCTCGTTCAGGACATTGCCAGGCTCCGACGCCGAAGTCTGCGTCACTCCCGGCAACTGGACTTCCCCAAGCCCTACATCGCTGCCCGGTTTCGCTCGCTCCCCTCCCACTTCATCCTGGGGGACATGAAGCACTACGACAACTTTGAGAACAGAGCCCTGGAGCCAGGGCAGAAATACGTCATCTTCATCCTGGCTGTGCTGCAGAAGCCTGAGGCTGTGAGTGCCACCTGCTTTCCCCTGACCTGCTCGGATGTTTGTGCCCTTCTGTCCGCAGTATCGAGCAGAGACAGCGGCTGCTCCCTCATGAGCTGCCTGCAGCCCCCGTGCCCTCCTGGCATTCTCCGTAACCCTCTCCCAGCAGACACCAGAGCTGAAGTTGTTTTTTCCCTTTGTAAAGACTTCCCTGTCCTGCTGTGGGGCTTTGCCTGTGGCTGTGGAGCTGTTTGTGCTGGTGTCCGCCTGCCCCATGGGGTTGTCTCCTGAGCAGAGCCTGAGCAGAGCATCGCTGCCTCTCCATAGGCAGCACTTGCTGCACTTGTGGCTCCACGTTTCAGTCCAGAATGGGGCAGCTGGAGCGGGTGCAGAGAAGGGCTGTGAGGTTGGGAAAGGGTCTGGAGAAGGTCCCCAGCTGAGGGAGCTGGGGCGGGTGAGTCTGGAGAGAAGGAGGCTGAGGGGAGGCCTTATTACTGTCTACAACTACCTGAAAGGAGGTTGGAGAGAGGTGGGGGTTGGTCTCTTCTCACAAGTCACTAGTGACAGGACAAGAGGAAATGGCATCAGGTTGCACCAGGAGAGGTTTAGGTTGGACATCACAGAGATGATCTCCCTGGAGAGGGTCCTCAGGCCTTGGAACAGGCTGCCCAGGGAGGGGGTCGAATTGCCATCCCTGGCCGTGTTTCACAGTCGGGGAGACCTGGACCTCAGGGACAGGGCTTAGTGATGGGGTTGGGTCAGTTGGGTTCATGGTTAGACTTGATGATCCTAAAGGTCTTTTCCAACCTAAGCAATTCGATGATTCAGAGATCCCTGGGACAAACCCCTGGTACAAGGAGTCCGTTCTGGTAAAGGTCCTTTATTCCCTAAAGCCACGACCATGAGAGCAGCAGCTCACACTCCCTGTCAAGAGCTGGATTCCTCACCAAGCAGAGAGAAGAGGTTTAATGGAAAGCTCTGGGTGCTCCCTACCACAGCAGCACCTCTGCTGATTTCTCCAGTGCTCTGTTTATGGAAACAACTGGTTCAGTGTCTACCTGCCTCCTCCCTCCTGCCCAACAGGAAGCAGCCTAATACCTTGTTGTTTTTAAATCCCCCTATGGAGTTGCAGCAGGGAGTGATTTGAAGTTCAGGGGTTTCAGAGTTGTTAGGGGTTTTTCCCCCCCACCCCCAAAGAAATGCAGAGTTGTGTATTTGATATTAAAGGATTAGGCTGAGACACTCCGGAATGGCCCTCGCAATCGGATTACTGCAGCTTTAGAACAAGGTACTGCAGACCCACTCACCACGGCCTGGAGTCACTGCACATCCCAAGGACGTTGGTCCCGGTGTTTCTGAGAGCTGAGTTCAGTGACCCAGAGCTCAGATCTCCTCTTCTTGTCCTGCCCTGACTTTTGACTCAAACCAGGTCACGCCACGACTCACAGAATCGTTTAGGCTGGAAGAGACCTTTTAAGATCATCGAGTCCGATCATTAACCCAACTGCCCAAGCCCACCCTCACCCGTGGCCCTAAGCTCCAGATTTCCACAGGCAGGAGGGTTTTAGAGAACAGATTGGTAAAGGAGCAGGGCAGCAGGTACCTCACAGGGGTTTTGGAAGCAGCAGCAGGTCCAGCTCCATCTCTGCTCCCGTTGCCATCCCTGCCTAAACCCTTTCAAGGCGTTACTGACAGCCCCAAGAGGAAACGTTTGGGAACGGGTGGTCCTCTGTGCATTTGAGTTCCTGTAGGATCTGTGAAGATGGGAGTGTGTCCTTCCTGGGGTGCAGCACTCGTGAGGACAAGCAGGCAGTGCCCTTCTCTCAGGGTTCTGATTGTGTTGGAAGAACCTCAGATTCTCCTCAAGAGCCCAGCCTGCAGCAGAGGGAATAGAGGAGACCTTGCCTTTATTAACTTGTATTTCAGTGTAAGGGTTGGGGTTTTGCAGCCACCAGACCAGTCTGCCTGGAAGCGTTAGTTCTTGTTTCAATCCCGTCCCTCTTTCTCTATAATCCCATCGGACTGGCAAAGCCCAGATGGCTGCATGAGAGCCCAGAAGTGGTGTTTGTGGTGGGGAAGAGGGCTCAGGGATGTGGTGGAGCAGAGGTGTTAGTCAGCTGGTTGTTTTGTGGCCTTCTTGTCTCCAAGATCAGGTCAGCCACAGGCACAAGGCAGTCTGCAGCTTCTCCTGACTGTGACCTTTTGATGGGTCTGGCTTGTCTGGAGCAGCAGAGGAGGAAGGTTCCTGTTACATGGATGGGCACAGGAGGTTTTTCTGTAGGTTGAAGAGGGTGTTTATTCATAGAATCATAGAATCTCAGGGTTGGAAGGGACCTCCCAAGGGTGTCTAGTCCAAACCCCCCTGCAACGAGCAGGGCTATCTCTAACTGGAACAGATTGCCCAGAGCCCCATCCAGCCTAACCTTGGATGGCTCCAGGGATGGGGCCTCCACCACCTGTCTGGGCAGCCTGTTCCAGGGATCCTCCACCCTCTCTCTGTTGTTTGCTTTGTGCTGCAGAGAGCTGCTCCCAGCCCCTGCAGCAGTTCCTCTTGTGGAATGCTCTGTGCCTCCTGTTTTCAGTCCCTGTTCTGTCTCTGAACTGACTCCCACCACCTCTGCTGTCTTCCAGACTTTCGCTGCTAGTCCGTTCTCCGACCCCATCCAGCTGGACAACCCTGATCCGCAGCCGATCATCGATGGAGAGGAAGGGCTGATCTGGGTCATCGGGCCCGTCCTGGCTGTCGTGTTCATCATCTGCATCGTCATTGCCATCTTGCTCTACAAAAAGTAAGAGATGCTTCTTGGCCAGCTCCGACCGTTCACAAGGTCCCCAGCTCCAGCCCCTCAAGGGAGTTTCCTCCTTGGTTCTGTAGCTGTCAGCTGAGGGCACATCCTTGCAACAGCCCCAGAGAGAGGAGCCCTGAGGCACAGATGCTGGAACAGAAGGGCACAGGAGAGAGAAGCAGTGGCTTAGAAGGACTTGTTGCTTCAGAGTCTACCCTGTGGTGCTCAGAGAAGAGCTGGTGCTTGTCTCAGGAGCTGTTGTGGCATTTGTGTGATGAGTCTGACAGGTCTGTTGCCTCTCTCCTCCAGAAGACTTGTTCACAGGCACCACCTCAAGCTCCTCTCTCTCTGCTCTATGCTTGTGATGCAGAGAAACCACCTTGGGGCTGTGGGCCAGCAGAGACCTCCATGTTCTCAACCTGGTTTTGAGCTGGAGTTGAGAGACAGGAGCAGGGGTGAGATATGAGTCTGCATGAGAGAGGAGAGAACAACCCCTGGAGCTGGCTCCCTTTTCTGAGCAGCTCATGGTGTGAGGATGAGAACTGGGGTCCTTTAGCAGACTGTGGGGAAAAACAACAGGAGAGGGAGCAGATTCTGAGCAAAACAGATCAAGATGAGGAGCATCAGGGACCGTGCAGGGTTGTCTCTAGCTGGGATATGTCATTCCCAGGCTGGAGGGAGCTCTCTCAACCCTGCTCCTTCCTCTGGCTGCCCTACACATGGCTGTGTTAATGTGAAGCAGCTGGACACCCCAGTGCCAGGGGTCAGGGCTCAGGTGGTCCTTATCAGTGCTAAGTAGCCCTGAGCTGTGCTGGTCCTGCCTCCCACTGCCTTACCAGGGTCAGACCTGAGCAAATGCTTCCCTCTTCCTCTACAAGTCCTTTCTAACCCAAACATTTGTCTTGTCTTCTCTCCACTTGCTGCTTTCCTGGACAGCAAACCAGACAGGTAAGAGCACCGGATTTGCTGTTTCGTGAGGTTTTCCTCGCTGTGGGTTAGGCAGAGGTTTGTGTCTGTGGTGACGGGGCTTTGTTAGTGCTGTGCCTACCCTTAGGTCTGTCCTAGCACAAGCCCAGTGGCAGGGGCTGTGTCTGAACAAGGGCAGAAGAAGCCAAGGCAGCCCAGCTTGGCCAGCCCTACCCGTAATGGACCTTTCTCAGGCCCAGCTGCAGTGGCAGCAAACGGCTCATAAAGTGTTAGGTTAATGGAGCAGAGAAACACCCACTTGTGTTGCAGTCAGAGGCGAAGGCAGGTTTTCTCTGCGTCTGACTGCTCCATCCAGGCTGCCCCTGAGCCACTGGTGGACTGGGACGAGAATCTCCCCAGCTGGGCTGTCCTCACCCTCTTGCAAAAGCTGTTCTTGCTCCATCAGCCAGGGACCTGTAACAGTTAGATTAGAACTGCCAGGCTGAGACTTCAGACCCAGGACTGGGGGAGCCTTCACTGGAAGCAGCTGATGGCTTTTTCCAATGAACTATTAACTGTGGCAAAAACAAACAGCTCCCCAGCTGCAAAGCAGTGTCATTCCAAAGTGCTGCCCCTTGCAGTGCTGGCAGGGGCCCTGCCACCTCGTGTAGCTGTTAATGACATTAAGAGACAGTTAAAATGCTCCTAATAACCTCCCCTCTGCCTACGCAACTGCCAGTGTTGCTGCAGGAGTGTTGCTGGAGGCTTCTGAGCAATCCAGGCAGGAGGGGTGAGGAGCTCTGCAGCCATCCTGCCAGAAGGGCTGGGGCAGTGTTTGCCAGCCTCAGGGGCTGGGGACACGTTGTCTGCCCACCAGAGAAGTTCTGCTCCCAGCAGCCTGTCGCCGTTCCCTTGCCAGAGGTTATCACACCTTCGCATCAGCGCTGGGCTTGGCTTCCAAGTTCTTTTCAAGGGGAGCGATCCAGGTCAGCAAAGACTTTGCAACTGCCTCAGCTGACCGAAGCCATTTGGAGCAAAGTGTATTAGGAAGCACTTAAATGTGCAGCTCAGCTGGCAGGTCAGAGCGGGCTTCAGCTCCTGGCAGGGAGGGGAGACACATCTCAGCAGGCTCAGCTGCGATGGAAGAGGTTGTGTCTACACTGGGCTCAGAACCCAGAGCTTTGAGGGTTCTGCAGCTCAAATCCCGTTGGAAAGCTCCGACTGCTCTGTCTGCAGCGAGGCACCGAGAGCTCCGAACCCAGCCCGTGGAGCGATAGCAGCGCTTTATGAGCGAGGTCGTGGCCAGGAGGTGCTGTACTTTTCCAAATGATTATGTTGGCTCTGGATCTTTCAGGCTGAAAATGGTTTGGCCACAACTGGAAGGTTTGTGCTTGCAGAGGTCTGCAGGGTTCAGAAGTGACTTTTCTGTGCCGAGAGGCTGAGCTGTGAGCTCAGGGCGCCTCTGCTCCCCCTCTCTACTTCTACCCTGAGAAGGAGAAACTTCAGGCTTGCAAACCCATCAGATACAGCACAGGCAGAACCTTCCAAACCTCATCCCTTTCCTGTTGCCTTTTACATGACTTGGCTCCTTGGCTGCGTCTGACCCTGATTTCAGTGGCAGCTCCGCTCAGGTCTGAGCACAACCCAAGCAGCTCAAAAGATTGCAGAGCCCAAAGCTAAGCTGCTCTGTCTTTCCAGTCTTAGTCTCATGTGGTTTTGTTTGGTTTGGTTTATTTTAAAAGCAAGCGGAAAGATTCCGAGCCAAGGACAAAGTGTCTCCTGAACAACGCTGAAATCACCCCTCACCACCCCAAGGACCCTGTGGAGATGAGGCGCATCAACTTCCAGACCCCAGGTAACCGGCTGCTAACCAGCCTTTCTCCCAGGGACGGCAGGACTGGAGCCACTGCCCTTCCCCAGCCCACCTCATCCCTGCGCGAAGGCAGCGCCGGCACTGCCCGTTAGATCCAGCACTGACCTGGGATGCAGCCAAGGGACCTCAAGCCTTGTCTGTGCTGAGACTCCTGAACAAAGCCTTTGCTGGGAAGCCTCGAGGACCTCACCCAGGCTGTGCCCTGGGTGGGATGGAGGGCTCTCCTGGTGCTCCCTGGGCTGAGCACGCAGCCGCCAGCGCCACGGCCGTGTCGAGCTTCAGACCACCAGCACTGCAGTGCCTCGTGCTGGGAGATCCCCGGGGCAGTGGAGATGAAGCGTGGCAGCTGCTGGGTACCAGTGCTCCAGCCACATCAGAAACTGGTGCTTTCTGCAGCCATCCCAAAACACTTCTGGTAGGAGCCAGCTCTGCCCCAAGGGTTGTGTGGAGAAGGCAGCTGCGAAGCAGCGTCTCCTCCTTGGAGCAGCCGCTGAGGAAGGGAGTAACTGCACTCAGCTCCCAGGCAGAGGGGCTCAAGGCCCCCTCCTCTCCTTACACACGTGTCCCTGTGTCCATGCATGTCCTAGCTGCCTGCTTGGCACCTCCACAAGCCACCAGTGACACGGCCTGGCATGGGCACAGCCTCACACAGACACTTGGCAATGCTGCCTGCAACCTCTGCCTGCGAGGTCCCAGTGCTCGAGGATTTGGAAGGGAGTTGTTTGTGCTTTGGGGGGGCTGCCTGTTGTTTTCAGTTCGTTTTGTATTTTGTTTCTTTCGCTGTTTTGTGCTTGTTAGTGATGTTTCTGCAGCTCCTGTTTCCCCTGCCCATCCCAGTCCTGTCAGCGTTGTCTGGTTTCCCTTAGTGGGGGCAGGTTGGTGGGTCTGTGGGTACCCAGAGCACCCACAGGCTCGGGGGAAGCACAGAGGCAGCACCGAGCTGGGGGTTCATATCAAACAGAATTAGGAACAATGTGTTGGTAGCAGCCCAAGCTTAGGAGTGATTTGATCTCAGCTGTGGGGTGGAAGGTTCAGTCCAGCATGTGGGGATAGAGTGCAGAGGTCCCTAAAGCAGTTTATTTAAAAGCAGATCTCTTGCAGGAGAGGATGAAGGTATTTGAAATCTCTTGAGTGTCCCCAGCTGCAGCTCAGCAGCAGTTTGGATTTGTTTGAGCTCAGTGGTTTATACTGGGTGCAAACAGGAGCTCAGCTGAGTGCTGAGGTTGGCTTCTGGGGGCTCCAGCTGGTGGGGTGAGACCCAAGAGCTGCAGCACCCCATGTGAAACCTCTGCTGAGATAAAAATAAAGGTAAAAGGTTGTGGCCATCTGGCTTAGCCTGGGGGCTGAGAAGCAGCTGGAAGCGTGTTGCCCACACTGGATATTTCTCCCCGTCCCCACAGGAGAGCAGAGTCAGCTGAGGGCACTTCACGCACCCGCGATGGTGATCAATAGCTGAGTGGGTCTGCCTGCCCCTGGTGCTCTGGTCACCTTGTACCTCTGCATTCTTGTCTGAGAGGTTTGTTTAAAGGTAGCTGAGACCAGGCGAAGGGCCACTACGGCTCTGCCAGGCAAAGGTCTGCAGATCTCAGACGACTTTGTCTGCTCTGCCTTTACAAAGTCACCACCACCTTTTCTTTCTGTGTCTGTCCAGCCAAAGAGCTTGCAGCAGAGTAAACCAGGGGGATACAGAGTGTGAAGCAGTGAGAGGGTTCAAAGGCTGTGGGAGGGTTGGTCACCTGTTGCCCGTGGAGGTCAGCGAACACTCAGGTGGAAGTGGATGGAAAATCCCAGCTAGGAGTGTGGTGGTGACCATGGAGAAGCCTGGGGTGCAGCGTGCAGGGGAATCCCTTAGGTGCTGTCGGGATTGAAGCCATCTGAGCTAAATGCTGGGGTTTAGAAGAGGGGCCTGTAGGCTCTTTGCCAGCCAGAGGACCCCGCGACCAGCAAGCAGAGGGTTGATCCTATCCCTAGCAGTGAAGTGATGGAGTAGAGGTGGGGGGGGCACACATGGGAATGAGGGGAGGGTGCAAGACCTGCACAGCTCAGGGAGGGGAGAGCTTAGCATGTCTGAGAGACCCCGTCCCAGCCTTATCAGTACTTTAAAAGCAAACAAAGAATAACTTTCTTTTCCTCTTTAGATTTATGTTGGTTTTTTGGTTTTTTTATTAGCATGAAGTTTTTTGACGAGTGTATCTTTTATTTATTTATTTTTTACTGTTTTCTGCAGATTCTGGTCTGAGCAGCCCTCTCAGTGACCCTGAGTTTGACTTTGAAAGTTAGTTCCTGTGTGTTTTTGTTCCTGTTGGTTTCATTTCCTCCCCCTCTTGCCCATCCTTATTATTAGTTCTCTCTCCCCCCACCCCTCTCCCCACTTCTGTCGCTTTTCCTTTCCGGTTCTGTTCCGTTCTCGTCGTTACCGGTTTGATTTCTGACCTCTCTTCTGCCGCCTTCTCCGTCCTGCGGTGTTTGCCCATCCCATCCGTTCGCTGTGCCATCCTGTTCGTCTGAGCCGCGCTGCCAGTTTTACAGTCTCCGACAGGCCTTTGGCAGGACAGGGCAGGTAGCAGCAGCGTCGACAGTCCCACTCCGTGGGACTCTGTCTGTCCTCCTGTGTCTCTCTTGCTGTCCTGGGGGGAGCCCTGGCTTCTCCAGGCTCCCCCCTTCTCCCCGTTTGTGGAAGATGTCCCATGCCTGGAGCTTGGCTGCGTGTCCCCGTGCCGTGTCCCGCTGGCAGTGCTGTGTGTCCAGGGCTTCCTCGCTGTGGCGGGTCCTTCTTGGACCCCTCTGCATCCCACCTGGGTCACCGTTATGTAGTGGCTGCGCCTTGGAGCCCATCCTTCCACGTGGGAATCAGTGGTGGTGTGGGCTAGAGACCTCAACGCTGTTTGAACCAAGAACTTTCAGCTAAAGGGAGGGCTGGAAAAACCCACTTAGGGATCTGCAGGCGCTGAAGCAACGGGCTCCGTCTGGGGAGGAAAGGCACCGAGAGGCTGCAGGTCATTGCCCTCACCTCAGCCATCAGGGGAGAACCCCACGTGAGGCATCACCAGGGGCTAGGAGGGAGGAGAGGGGCTTTTCAAACCATTCAGCCCCAGACTTCTCTGCAGAGAACACAGACTGCAGACTCCGCTCAGCTTTTAAAGCGGAACGGGCAGGGAAAGAGAGAACTGGAGCCGCAGATGCTGATCCCCACTTTGGGAAGAGCCCCGTGGGCACCTGGATGAGGAGAAGGGCTGCTTCCCACCTGCAGCAGGGGTCTGTTCCAGCAGCACAAGGCTCAGTGGCTTGTTGGTGCTCCCCCCACCCTGGAGTTTCTTGCCAAGTGGTCAAGCAGCCACTGGTGTCACTGGGGTAAATGGTCTGTGGCCCGTGGAGCAGCTGTTAGGGTGCTGTTCCCGGCAAGTTGGCTGGGACGTGGGGAGTCCAGTCTTCTGTGAGCAGATTAGAGAGACTCAAGTGGTTGCAGTGGGAGATGAGGCTGGCTCAGAAGGGCTTCATCCCCATTAGACACCAAGATCCCAGCTTTGCTGGGGCTTTGGGGGGCGGGTTTGTTCCTGTGATGCTGGGCAGGGAGGTTTCAGCCCTGAGGAATCCCCGAGGCTGCCCGTGCTGAGGGATGTCAGGGCTGGGACATTTTCCTCTTTAACTCAAGTACTGGTCTCTTTGGTACTGAAATCTCCAGTCAGAGCTGTCCCAGCCCACCTCAGCCCTGGTGTAGTAACACAGGGGCTTTGGGTGTGTTCTCACACTGCCGTGCTGAGCCTCAGCCCTCCCTCTGCCGCCTCACCACAGCCCCCCAGGGAGCAGAGGAGCCCACAAGCCACTTCCCTTGGCGCTGGAGTCACGGAGTTAAAGCAGATGGAGGAGGAGCTGATGCAGCAGCACTAGCTGGTTCCATGGGGAAGGACCATTCTGGCTCATTCAGTATCAGCCTCCTCCTGGATGTTAATGGGAACCCCGACGCACTTGGCATTCGGACCGGGGACGTGTTTCTCGCTGCCGAGGGTTCCGCTCTCCTTGTGTTACAAAGAGCCCCAGAAATCGATCGGTCAAGGAGATTTGTGTCTCCAGCAGCAGCAGCAGCAGAACAAGGCAGGTTCCCATGATGTGCTCGTGGCCAGGCTGTTTGCAGCGGGCTGGGGGCAGGATGTTCCCCGCAGGGAGATGGAGCTGGCTATCAGCAGCCCTTGGCACTGCGGGTCTTGCTGGGGGCTTTCACAAAGGAAACTCGTGAGGTGCCTTCGAGGGGAATGTGGCTCCTCACTACAGACGGGCAGCCCAGCGCTGAGGGGGCGACACGAGCTGCTCCGTCGCCTCCAAGCCAAGTGGAATCTGGGGATTTTTTTTTCCTTGCTGGATGTTACTGGGGTTTTCTGGTTGCTTTGGAGCTTGGGGGTTTTTTGTCCTTTGAACTTGCGTGTTCATCGTCCAGGCTGTTGTTCAGGGCGCTGTGTTGCTCCTGGTCAGGGCCCCGTGTTTCCAGCTGTGCTTCAGCAAACAAGCCCCAGCCTCTTGCAGCAGAGCAGGTGGTGGCAGCTGGGCCAGGAGCTGCCTGGGGGCTTCCCAGCCTGAGGGGAAGAAGTCACTGCTGAGGGGGTGACCTGCAGAGGTCTTAGACCTGCCTTGTTGTGTTGCCAGGAGTTGTGCTGAGCAGGGTTTGGCTTTGGGGCTCAAGGGGTGTTTGCTGCCCTCTCCAGCCTTTCCTTTCAGAGGCAGAAGGACAGACACTGGCAGAAGGGTCGATGATGCTGACTTGCTTTGATCTCTGATCTCTGGCATCTCAGCCAGCGAGACCTTCCCATCCCACACGGGCCGACAGGACCACTTCCTCAACCATCCCCAGTCTGCATCCACTGGGGTGCTGCTGGGGCGGGAAGCAGCCACATCCCAGTCCAAGGTGGGAAGCAGAGGAGAAACCCTCCAGGTACAGTGGGCAAACAATTAACCAGGAGCTGCTTCTCCATGAGCTGGGGGAATCCTCAGCAGAGCAGAACAGAGCCGGCGCAGCCTCCCCAACACATTGGGGTGGTTTTTAAGAGCTTTTTTGGGGTCTGTTTTGCTCCACTTCTATTTTCAGCCGGGCTTCCTCGCGCTGAAAACAGACGCCTGGTTAGCTTAGGAGACACCTGTTGGAACGGGGGCCCAGGGCCCCAGACCGTGGCAGACTCGTCCTGTCCCCAGGCCTGGAGGAGGCAGCGTCTCCGCAGAAGTCACTGTAAAACTGAGGATGTCATTGCTTGCTTCGCCATCTCTGTGCTGAGTTCTCAGAGTACCTGAGCGCGCTGCTGCCACCGCCGCTGCTTTGTCACACACCCAACACCCACGGGGCTCGAAATTCTCCCTGGCTTCCATCTCCTCTCCACTCCTGTCCTTCTCATCGGGGGCTTACGCACATGCCGCGCTCCTTGCCCGTTCGCAGCGGGACAGGCTGGCAGGCGGCATGGGAAGCCTTTGGAAACACCTGACCCAATGCAGATGAGCAAAGCACGGAGCGCTTTTCCACCTCCATCCGGAGGGTAGCTGGTGGGGATGACAGGGTGGGAAGGGTCCCTGCTTCTTCCCGAGCTCCAGCTGCCCGTCCTGGCACAGGGAGCAGCAGACACACCTCAGACTGAAAACCCAGTGTCTGCCTTTGCTGCTCAGCCCCATTCCTGGCTGAGCTGAGCCTTGTTGTCTGACCAGTCTGATGCAGTGTGGCCCTCCCAGTACATCCCGGAGCAGATCCGTTCCCTGGTGATGCTGTCTGCCTCAGTAAGAGCACGAGGATGTGCTGGTGAGAACGGCAGGGGCAGCAGAACCAGGGTCCTGAGGCTTTATTCATCCAACGAGTTGGTTCCTGTTGCCCAGACTGAGAAGGGCCAGGAGGTTCCTTTGCTTCTCCATCACAAAGGGAACTGTCTCCTCACCAGAGGCTGCAGCAGGGCGGGTACAGCCTGCCCGCAGCTGGAGCAGGGAGGGTGAGAACAGAGCAGGGCTGGCTGTGCTCTGGCAGGAGCATCGTCCACCAGCCGTGAGCGTCAAGAGGAGCCTGGGCACAACATTTCCACTCGTGGCTGCGCTCCTGGAGCAGTGAAGGTCAGACCGCTGCCTCCGTGAGCTCCTCAGGAAGCTTTGCAGAGCCTCTGGCCGCATTCAAAGGACCATCCCCTGAAAAGCCTCCCCTGCTTCCCCCCATCTGCATTCCCCTGCCCTGCCTCGCATCACCAGGTTGGCTGCATCCCTGCCCCTTCCCTTCTTTTGTGTTGGAGTTGGGTTCTGAGCGTGGCGGGGCTGAACAGTCGCTGCGTGGGTTCCTCTGGCAGCGTTCAGCTCGTTTTCAGTCCACCCTTGGAGTCGCTGCCACGCACCTGCTCTGCGGATTCCCCCCTTGCGTTTTGCTCTGATTCACGCATCGAGAGTGGGGCCATCCAGGGAACACGCTCATTCCACTGGTTGCTTTTGATTTATTTCTCCTTTTGCCCTCTGATTTGATTTCCTTTGATTTCTTCTCCTTCCAAGGACACAATTTCGAGCCCTGAACTCTTCTCTTCTAACCTCCCTACTTTCATTGCAGATCTTGCATTGTAATCTTTAATTTTCTCGTTTCTTCTCTCCGTTCCCTTCTCTCTGATCAACTGTGCGACGGCGGTGGGTCTGCAGTGTGTGATTAAAGTGAGATTCTTTCCCTGCTCTCTTGTCTTGCAGGTATGCTCAGCCACCCACCCATCCCCGTGTCCGAGCTGGCTGAACACACCGAGCATCTCAAAGCCAACGATAACCTGAAACTGTCCCAGGAGTACGAGGTAGGAGCAAGAGCGGGGCGTGGGTTTGCAGGGCCAGGGGGCTAGGAAACGAAGGCAGCCCCTCGTCTGAGCGAACAGCTTCGGCTTAAGGGTCTGCTGGGTTGGAACTTAACGAGCTGGTTTTGTCTTGAAAATGAGATGATTTGCTCGGTGCTTGGTGAGGTTCCGCTCCAGACCTTACAGCCTTGGTCTGTCGGGCCACCTCTGTGCCAAGGGTGGGCACCTTGGTCAGGGGCTGAGCCCCCTTTGCTGAAGGGGGTGGCACTTCTGGAATCACAGAGTCATCATGGCTGGAAAGGACCTCCAGGGTCATTGAGTCCAGCCTTTGTCCTAGTATCTAACTGCTAGACCGGATCCCTAAGCGTCGCGTCCGCTCGTTCCTTAAACACATCCAGGGACGGTGACAAGAAGATGATTGTGCTGGGAGGGACGGGGACCTGTCCTGGGGCGTCTGTGTCGTGCAGCACACTGTGGCGAGGACCAAGGGGTGTCTGAGATGGCTGCAGTGGGAGACCATGAGCAGTAAATCCTGCCCAGCCGCCAGGAGCAGCAGCCACAGAGCTCAGGCTGGGAAAACCGGCTGATTTGTGCTTTTCCTGCCTTGCGTGGGGGTTTTGTGCTGCCTTTTTCCTCCTTTCTGCTCGTGCCTGGTTGCTCAGTTGGGCTCCAGCTGCAGCTGCTGGACTCCCATTTCAACTGACTGCCACCTCGCCAGGCCAGTGCCAAGGCAGACCGAGATGGAACAAGTTGCATCGTAGCCCCCTTGGTCCCGCTGCTGCATCCTGCTCCCCAGGCAGGCAGGGGCTGTGCCTGCACAAAGCTGCCCCTGCCAGCTCGGGGCTCGGTGGCTGCCTCAGCACCAGTAAAATCCCAGGGCAGAGCCCGGTGTGGCTGGGGCTGTCACTGTGCTGGTTGCTTTCACTGAAGTGTGGCTGTGGTTCTGGTGTGGTGGTTGCATTTTGTCACTGTCTTTGAGTTTGTTGTGCTGTTTGTGCTCTAAGATATAAAATACCCCAGTAGTTTACTACCTAATTTTGAGCCTAATAGCCTAGACTGCCGAGATCTGGCTGCAGGCAGGGAGAACAAAGGGCTGCTTCTAGGATGCTTTGGTGAGGGTGAAGCAGCTCTCCCCTCACAGCTCTGCTCCCGGCGAGCAGCGGGGAGAAGGTTCAGTGGCTCCGCTGGGTCCTTCACCCCACGGAGGGAGCAGCAGCAGCAGCAGCCTGTTCGGATGCTCCATCCCGATTTCCAAGAGGAATTTGCATAATGCAATATCCCAAGTGCCCTGGCTCCGCTCCAGCCCAACCTCCTCTAGTGGGAGAGCCAGAGCTAAACAAACATCGCTAATGAAATGAATGTGAGGCGAGATTAGAGGGATAGAGAGCAAACAGACACGTTACGGCACTATAAATACCCATTAGTTAGAAACTCTTGCCGCAGCGGCGGGGCCGGTGGGGCTGGTGGGTTTGTGCCACCGGCGCTGAGCTGTGCCCCGGGGCTGGGGGTTCTGGGGTGGGCACAGCCAGTGGGGTGGACTGACCCCCAGTGAGTGCTAAGGGCAGGCGGGCAGGACCCTGTCCTGGGAGAGGGAGGGCGAAGAGCAGGAGCAGCAGCTCAGCACGTTCCTGCCAAGCCTTCAATTGAGGCAAACCCCCAGGGCTCTGCAAAGTGATGAAGGCATTAAGCCCTTGTTTTATTTAATTCTCTGGCTGAGGATTTAGAGGTAAACGTAATTAACCTAATTTCCATATCTGGGACAGCTGGACTTCAGCGAGGGGAAAGAGGAAAAGTAAACCAAGCCCCAAACCTGGCATTAATCACCCCGACAGGCAGAGAGGAGGCTTCTCTCCGGTGCAGTTCAGTAGTCACTCCTTTGTCCCTGCTAGGGAAGAGCTGTGGTGTCTCAGTTTCTCAGAGCCAGGCTCTTCACCCTCCTCTGGCCAGGGCTGAGCAGCGGGTCCCTGCCAGGTTCTGGGGTGCTCCCCTGGCACCTGGGAGACCTTCATAGAATCATTAGGGATTGGAAGGGACCTTGAAAGATCATCTAGTCCAATGCCCCTGCCAGAGCAGGATCACCTAGACCAAGCTTCAGCTCTTGAGCTGTGGTGCCTCTGCTCTTCATGGAGCAGCTCAGTCGCTTCCCGCTGCCTGTGAAAAGCCTCCCGTTTCGCACCCCACTTGTTCTGAGCCTTGTCCTCGCTTCCTCCCCAGGTACTCACCAAGGCACCGCTGTTTGATGCCCTCTTACTCAGTGTTTAAGGTTAACTGTGCACGGTTTTAGCCTCTTCATCGTTTCATAAACACATCCTGAATGATTTGCTGCTCTCAGCTCCCAGCCATCAGCTCAGTAACGCCAGGCTGTGGCTAGTCCAGCCCCAGTGAGCTCCCAGGGCCCTGGGCTGCAGCCTCAGATTGCACCCATGCTTTTGCCACTGGATTGCTCAGCATTGTGTCTGAGAGGGAATCAGCCCAGGTACCACCCTGGGAGCGCTTGGGGCCAGGGCAGATGGGATAGAAGAGCCCTGAGCCAGCAGCTTAGGGCTTCTCCACCCTGGGAACTGGTTGTTGAGGGAGCAAACGGTGAACACTCTGTTCCTCAGTCAGAGCCATGACCTGTCCTGCGAGGTGCTCCGAGCTTAAACTGCTGCTTTTCCCCTCTCTGACTCTTCTGTTTTCTCTCCCGACTTCTCCAGTCCATTGACCCTGGCCAGCAGTTCACCTGGGAGCACTCCAACCTGGAGGTGAACAAGCCCAAGAACCGCTATGCGAACGTGATCGCCTACGACCACTCGCGTGTCATCCTGCTGCCCATCGAAGGTACTGGGGTGTCTCCACTGCTGACATCAGCACTAGGCTGCAGGGAAGCGCAGGGCACACTCCCTCTGTCTCCCCATCAGATGATCAGAGAGCTGGAGCCCCTCTGCTCTGGGGACAGGTTGAGAGAGTTGGGGCTGTTCAGCCTGGAGAGAAGTAGTCTCCAGGGTCATCTGCTGGTGACCTTCCAACCCCTGACAGGGGCTGTCAGAAGGCTGGGGAAGGCTGTTCCCAAGGGCAGGGAATGGTAGACAGAGGGGTCACGGTTTGAAGCTGGAAAAGGGCAGAGTGAGGCTGCACAAGAGGGAAAAAGTTGTTGAATCTGAGGGTGGGGGATCCCTGGAACAGGCTGCCCAGGAGAGGTGTTGGGAGGCCCCATCCCTGGAGCCATTCAAGGTCAGGCTGGCTGGGGCTGTGGGCAACCTGGTCTGGTGAGTGCTGGCCC
>JAOXOE010000866.1:3956967-3969362 GCA_028565055.1 Phoeniculus purpureus
ACAGCGGTGGCCAGGCTGAGTTCTAGCTGAGCTTTTGCCTCCCTAATGTTCTTTCTACATGACCTAACTAAATCCCTGTACTCCTCTTGAGTAGCCAACCCCTTTTTCCAAAGGTGGTAGGCTCTCTTCTTTCTCCTGAGCTCCAGCAGAAGCAACTTGTTCAGCCAGGCTGGTGATTCTGTGATTACAAAGTTTAAACCTCACAGGTACTGAGAATACACTGGTAGAATAGACTTTGTGTGTGAGGTTCTTCTTCTGGAAATGTTATTAGCAACATAGGAATTGGGAATTGTGAGGAAAGGCAGTTGTACTACAGGAAATGAAACATTACTTGCTTTTCTGTGAAGGTTATGGAGTTTTGTGAGAAAGTGACATTTATTTTTATCTTTTCTGGAAAATGAAAAGCAAACCACAGAACTTTTCAGTAAACACAAACCCCCCGGATATGTTCCTGTGCGACTTGGTCTAGGTGATGCTGCTCTAGCAGGGGGATTGGACTAGATGATCTTTCAAGGTCCCTTCCAATCCCTAATGATTCTATGATTTGTTAAGCAAAAGTTATTCCCACAGAGAGACTCCTAAAGTCTTTGTCCACCCTGTTTTTAAGCAACACTTGACCTGTGAGGCTCCCACGTACCGTCTTTGTGAGAGCATCTACATCTTCATGACCGCGGCTCAGACCAGTCTTTAAAACCAGCTGCTGTCCTGCAGAATTACCACTTTGCATGAAAGAGCCTTATCTGTGATAAAAACTCTATATGGTGTAATGCAGGAGGGGCTTTAGTGAGCTGTTAAACATAAAGTATAAGGATTTACAGCTTCCATAAACAGCAGAACACACTAGGGTTTTCTGTAAAACTGCTACTGGTTTCCCGTCTCTGGCTGTTACTCTGGTTTTGTGTATGCTTTTAGAAGCAGAGCACTGGAAGGGGCTGCCCAGGGGGGTTGTGGAGTCTCCTTCTCTGGAGACATTTAAGACCCACCTGGATGTGTCCCTGTGTGACTTGGTCTAGGTGATCCTGCTGTGGCAGGAGGATTGGACTAATCTTTTGAGGTCCCTTCCAATCCCTAATGACTCTATGAGTAGCTAAGAACACTTTCAGAACAGAACCTCTGGAGAGCAGAGTTGCAGAGGTCCGTGATCCATCAAGTACTGTATTTGTTAAGCCTTCTGGAGTACAGATCTAGTGGGGAACACACTGAACCACTTCAGCACCTCTAAAGTAACGGACAAATCATTTCACATAGAAGTGACAAGACACGGGACCACCGATCCAAAGCAGCACCAGGTGACCGAAAGCTCCTGGAAGCCAGTGAACCCCAGTGCTAGAGAAAAGAACCCTTACGAGTGTTTTCCTTTCCTTTGCTAGAAAGTCTAAATACATCAGCTACCAGCTACCACACGATTAGGTCGATAGTTTTTAAACTGTTGCTCAAAGTCTCTATCAAAGATGGTCCCAGAAGCCTCATGTCGATTTAAAGCTGCTTTTTTCCTGCATTTCAAAGCGGTGGTGCTGGAACTGAAATTAAAAGCTCACAGTGGAAGGGCACACACTTTACATCTGAGGACATGAAAGCTCTGTGATAATTCGCTTTCCTAGAATATAGAGTCTCATTCTTCAAGGAAACTTGATGAGGGAGGCAAGTTCTCGCATGGGCAGTCCATGTCTGACACGCTCTAGCTCAATTCTGACACAGCGGCAGCCTTTTATTAACTGCTTGGGCGACCAGTTAGCTTTGTCCACAGCCAGTTAATCATCACAGACCACTACTAATTCAGTAGATCAACTCAAGAATGGAAAACCAGAACAAGTCCAGGGTCTCTAGTGGCGCAAGAGGGCATCTTGGAAAACCACACAAAACCAAGAGGAAGGTTGAGAAAAATCAATGCCCAAAGTGGCCCAGGTGGCCAAGAAGGCCAGTGGCATCCTGGCTTGTGTTAGAAATGGTGTGGCCAGCAGGAGTAGGGAGGTTGTCGTCCCCCTGTATTTGGCACTGGTGAGGACACATCTTCGAGTACTCTGTCCAGTTTTGGGCACCTCAACACAAGAGAGACGTGGAGGTGCTGGAGCAGGTGCAGAAGAGGGCGATGAAGCTGGTGAAGGGCCTGGAGATTAATCTTATGAGGAAAGACTGAAGGAGCTGGGGCTCTTTAGTTTGAAGAAGATGAGGCTGAGAGGAGACCTCATCACTCTCTCCAGCTACCTGAGAGGACGTTGTGGAGAGGTTGGTGCTGATCTCGTACCACAAGCAACTAGTGACAGAACAAGAGGGACTGGGTTCAAGCTACAGCAGGGGATGTTTAGACTTGGTATTAGGAACACTTTTTTCACAGAAAGGGTGGTCAGGCACTGGAATGGGCTTCCCAGGTAGATGGTTGAGTCGCCATCCCTGGATGTGTTTAAAGATGGTTTGGATGAGATACTGAGGGATCTGGTTTAGGAGCGAACTTGTAAGGTCGGGCAGATGGTTGGACTTGATCATCCCAGGGGTCTTTTCCAACCTGAGTGATTCTGTGAAAGCCCTTTCAAGGATGAAGACATGAAACCAAGTGACTGAGAAAGGAGAAACACTTGCAGGAAAAAGGATGAAGTCATTTAAGTTGATGAGGGAAGTCACATACCGGTGCTTGTTGTCCTCTTCCTCATCTCCTATCCTATAAAGCAAGATTCCAACAGTGAAAGGTTAGCATGCCAGATTCTCAATTCAAGCATGCTGTAACACACAAAACCCACCAACTCGTCGAAAATTAAACCAGAGATCAAAGGAAGCACAGAAAGGCATGCAGAAAATCCCTTTTGCAACTGAGGGGATTTTTTTCCCCCCCACCTCCTGCTTCCTGATAACTGAAGCTATAAATGTTTACTATATGTTCTTTTTCTTTGTCTTCCAGGATAAGAGATGAGATGTGAGGGGGGCACACAGCGCCCTACTTTCAGCAAACACGTGCTTCTCTAACATTTAAAAGGAAACAGAACGATGAGGGAGCACATCAGCCAAGAAAAACAGCAAGAGGAACTGTTATGACAACGACAGAGAGATTGAGCTACCTCCAGCTTGGGATCCCGGTGTCTGAAATCGTAGCGATTAAAACCAAACCTAGCGCTCAGATACAACTGTGTTCTCTCTCTCTTTACCTGCGAAGCAATTTAGCCTTCAACTCTGCCTTCGTCTCATTCCAAGCATCCAGTTCAGGGCTAGTCAGAGCCGTGGGCTTCATGTGGTCCAGGACAGCAATGTCTTTTCCTTGTTTCCATAAATCGTAACGTTCAGGCTGGAGAATCCTCACAAAGACATCCATGGAAATCTTCACCATGTCTTTGCGGCAAGTGCACTGCAAGAGAGATCCAGACAGCGAGAGCACATGTCAGATCAGAGAACGTGTTCTGCTCCTGCCAGCTGAGTCTGACTCCAAAGCGATGCTCTGCCCGCGCAGTGTGTGGTGGGTTAGTAGGCTGGGTCGATGCTGGGAATCACTTGGAGGAGAAGCCTCAAAGGAACAAAAGACTGAACAAGGCAGCTAAACTCTGTAATTACCACAGAATCTCAGACTGGTTTACACTGGAAGGGAGCTCAGAGCTCACCCAGTGCCAACCCCCTGCCATAGGCAGCAACACCTCTCACCAGACCAGGTTGCCACAGCCCCATCCAACCTGGCCTTGAACACTGCTGACAGCCACAACCTCCCTGGGCAACCTGTTCCAGGGCCTCACCAGCCTCACAGGGAGGGATTTCTGCCTCAGATGTGACCTAAATCTCCCCTTTTTCAGCTGGAACCCATCCCCCTTGTCCTGGCACCAGAGTCCCATGTGATCATACATCACGACATTGCACACCCATCCCTCACAAGGCTCCGTGAGAAATCAAAAAGGCTACAACAACTGCCTTCTACATCTCAGCCACAGGTGCCTAAGTCAAAGGAAATGTTAATTATTCATTTCCACCAGCATCTGCTCATTAAAATTAACCTCTGGAATCACACCCTTGCTGTTCTACAAGGCTACACAAAGCCTACTCACAGTGTTTTCACTTGGATATCCGATTGCTCTGATGAAGCACGGAATTAACAGCCTGAGGGGGATCTCATCCACGACACCGGAGTATTTATGGACTTTCAGGCACTTTCAGGAAAACTCAATTCATTTAATGAAAAACAGGGCTGGAGAGAAAGGCTGGAAATGCAATTTGGCCAAAGAACTGGAGGAACACAGATGGTACCCAGGCTCTGAATTCCTGGCCAGGCAGAAGCTTCTCACCGGTACCTCCACCGCTACTGGCTTAAGGGATTTGTAGTGAGTAGAGTTTTCAATCACTTCTCCTTAAGGAATTTTAAAAGCCCCCCATGCCCTGCTACAGAAGAGCAGCCCACAGACACAGCACCAATGAGGCACAGAGACGGACCTTCTCCGCCTTCACAGAGTGTCAAAAATGACTTCAAAGGGGAGCAGTCCACTTGCTGATCCTAACCTGGAACCTACATGCTGCGGTGCACATGTCAAATCCTTCAAATCGAGCGGAGCAAGTCCCGTGTCAGACGGGTCTACAGGTCTCCAGCACCATCTCCCACCCCTGGCAGCTTAAGAGTCTCACAGAAACCTAAAGCTTACTGAGAAACCCCATCCTGAGCTCTCGGGATGCTGTTCAGAGGAATGACACTGCGGGCTGCCATCTCCAGCGCAGCACCAGGCGCCTGCAGGAGCCAAGTTTCTTTCTTTAGGCAAATCTAACATGATGCATGTTTATATTTCAATTTTAATTTCATTTTATTGCTTTCACACTTGCAAGCATGAATAATCCACAAAGCCTCTCTTCCTCTGGGGCTTCTTCCACACCAACCAGTTCTGCTTCCTCAGCTGCTGTGCTTGGGGCACGTCCACATTCCTCTAACGGCTGGGGGTACTTCTCCATACCTGTCCCTCAGACCCAGCAGCAGTGTCCTGCTTAATACAGCAGATACTTCCAAAACAAGTGCTAAGGGATTTGTGGGTGTGAGGAGTGGGAGAGGGAGGAGAACTGGGGAGATCAGAGGAGGTGGCTGCTCTGTGGAACTCAAAGAAGAAATACAACCCTGTGAATGACACCCACTGCCTTGGATTGCCTCCCATGCCGGATACACAGAGCGGTATCTCATGCCAAGTGTTTAATTGTGGTCATAAACACACGTATTTCCTAAGAGGTATTAGATCTGCACTGCCCCCATTACCTCTGTCTCTCTCCAGCCCAGTCCTTCCATGTTCCATCCCCCCAGGTCTAACCCCTTCCATGCCCTGTTATTATTTAACTTGATAGAAACAACCACAGCAAAGTCAGTCTACACTTCAACACCACCACTAAGGAGAGACAAACCCTCACTTCTTTTACGGGAGCCAACACCAAAGTCCCAATCCGGGTTCTCGCAGAATTCCTACCTGCCACGAGACCTGAGAACAACCTCAGACCATGACTAAAGGGCAACATGAAGGATCATGGAATCACAGGATTGGAAGGGACCTCCAAAGGGCATCCAGTCCAACACCCTACATCAAGCAGGGCCATCACTCCCCAGATCAGGTTGCCCAGAGCCCCAGCCAGCCTGATTTTGAATGGCCTCTCTGGGCAGCCTGTTCCAGGGATCCCCCACCTTCAGATTCAAGAACCTTTTCGTCCTGTCCAGCATCAATCTACCCTTTTCCTTTCATGGTTTCAATCCACAACCCCCCCATCCTATCATACAATCATTGGGGATCGGAAGGGACCTCGAAAGATGCCTGTCAAAAAGACAGGTGAGGAATTAAAGGAACTCTGAGATCTCATCAAGTATCTTCCCATCTCTCCTCTGGGGTCCCACATTTCATAGCCAGACCCCACCACACTGAAGTGCTGGGGACCAGCGAAGCTGATAGAGCCCAATGAAACAACTGAATCAGCAATGGGATAGTCACAACAGGGAGTTGAAAGTGGAGTGGAAAAACACCCCAAAACAAAAAGCCAAATGGTTTTAGGGTTAGCTCTTTGCCTTTGGTAACTGGAGAGGTGAGACCCAAGCCAGCAACAAGACAAGAGGAAGTTCCACGCTCCTAAAATCTGCAGAAACTCAACCTGTTCTGTCCTCTCAAGGCTGCTTCTTGCCTCATCTCTCCTTTTGCATAACCTAAGGATTTCATAACCCTACGGAACGAGAGCTAAAGGCAACTCGAGATCTAAGCTCAGGCAACAATACAGTAAGGAAATGCAAGACGAAGCACTTTGCAGACACAGAAACCCAACGCTCTTCCTCTAGTTATTATTTTTTATTATCTGCTCCTCAAAGTAGGAGACTGTGGTGAAATATCTGACCACAGCAGGAACCCTGTCTCATCAATTACAGCTCCGAGACTGATAGTGGGAAATTTGTGGCTACTGAACGTGGAACCGTTATTGTATTTAAAAAACAAAAACACTAATAAGTCTCTATAAAATAACAGTCAAATAAAAAGACTGTCTCCTTGAAGTCATAAAATCAGATGATATATGGGAAAAAAATGCAGCCTCCTTCAACCTCAACCTTTGGAATCACTGCTGTAGGAATATTTCCCTTCAATTCCCAGCCATTAGCACTCAACTGAACCTCAGCCATTCTCTAAGACATCAAAAGTTAATGTAAAATAACCCTTCTCCTTCTGCAGAAACAGGCACCAAAAGGAAAGCTTTAAATTGGGACCTCTGGTTCTCAAAGTAAAAAAACCCCTCAACGTTTAGCTGAAGCCAGGGCTCACTGCACAGCTCTGCTCTTCTCCCATTTTGCCTTAATGGAAATTTAAATAGAAGAAAACCCAAAGAGTTCTTGCAGCTATTATGGCACCATTAAATACCAGAGAGGAACCTCTTGCTTATAGCTTTCAGGTCAGCTTTTTCATAACAAATGAAGCCTAAAAGCAAGTAACTGGGAAGAAACCACGGTTCTGTTCAAGAGGCAGCGAAAGAATTCCAGAGGAGCACACACTGCTTGAGCAGCTTCTCGCCATCAATTGCCAGGGTAAGCTCTAGCGTTTCAGCTTTTGGGAGAAACACCAGTTCCTCCCAGTACAACACTCAAACAGCCCCCCAAATTGCTGCTGTGTTGCAGATGTCATCTAGTTAATCCACAGCCAGCGTGCCAGAATAAGCCAGTTTAGGCTCCCCCTGCCCAGGGGGGTTGTGGAGTCTCCGTCTCTGGAGACGTTTAAAACCTGCCTGGACATGCTCCTGTGTGACTTGGTCTAGGTGATCCTGCTGTGGCAGGGGGATTGGACTGGATGGTCTTTCGAGGTCCTTTCCAATATCTATTGATTCTGTGACCAATCTCCCTTCTGCTCACCCAACGCTACCTTTCCAGTCACAGAATCACTCTGGTTGGAAAAGACTCCTGGGATCATCGAGTCCAACCATCTGCCCGACCTTACAAGTTCACCCGTAAACCACATCCCTCAATATCTCATCCAAACCATCTCTAAACACATCCAGGGATGGCAGCACAACCACCTCCCTGGGAAGCCCATTCCAGTGCCTGACCACCTTTTCTGTGAAGAAATTCTACCTAACACCAAGTCTAAACCTCCCCTGTTGTAATTTCTTCCCTCTTGTCCGATCACTAATTGCTTGTGAGACAAGACCAGCACCAACCTCTCCACAACATCCTTTCAGGTAGCTGGAGAGAGTGATGAGGTCTCCTCTCAGCCTTCTCTTCTTCAAACTAAAGAGCCCCAGCTCCTTCAGTCTTTCCTCACAAGATCTATTCTCCAGGCCCTTCACCAGCTTCGTTGCCCTTCTCTGCACCTGCTCCAGCACTTCCACATCTCTCCTGTATTGAGGTGCCCAAAACTGGACACAGTTCTCAAAGATGTGGTCTCACCAGTGCCGAATACAGGGGGACGACAACCTCCCTACTCCTGCTGGCCACACCATTTCTAACACAAGCCAGGATGCCATGTCAGACGCAGCACAGCCAGCCAAGGTTTCAAAAGGGCTGCAGGCTCATGCTTTCCTAGTAGGTGCCTGAGAGCTGAGTGGCAGCTACTCTGCAAGGAGATGAGGAGTTAAACTTTAAGGAGAAAACCCTAAAACACACAGTTTGTGTGTTTAACGGTTGGTAGTCGAAAGCTTGTGGGGAAAGACGATGAGTCCTGACTCCCTGTTTCTAGCGCAATTACCAGCGTTGCCGTAAGCCTCAACAACAAACCAGTTCATTAGGAAACCCACTGGAAACCCTCCACAGATTTTCATAAACAAAACAATTAGGCAGAGCTTGCCAAGGCCTCCCCCCGGTCCCTGGCTGCGGGGCTTTGTCCTTCCGTAATGGTCCATGTGGATTTCTGGGGGTAGAAGAGTTGGGCAAATGGAGCCAGACTGACGCCGCTCCATCCTGCCGTCGGAGGAGTCTTGTTTAAGACGCAGTAGGAATTGCTGCGTGATGCGCTTCACGTCGGGCAAATAAAGGAACACCCCAGCCCAACTGGCACCAGGCTCTGCTGCTGTGTTAGAGGGAGGCTTCTTTCCTCTTTTTGGCAGAGCTACCGTGCAGAAATCTCTTTCAGCTTGTCCTGCTGTCACTGCACCTGTGAAAGGGTGCCGGCTGCCCTGAATCCATCCCAGTCCCCACCCCTGCAAGGCCACAATGAAGGCTTGGGAAGGGTCCCGAGTGATGTCTCGGCTAAGGCTGAAAGAACGCCGAAGGAAATTCAATGCTACGAGAAGGGGATTTGGTGAAGTACCAGATCATTTCTGCTTTGACAGACTCACTCCAATACAAGGGATAAGAAAATAAGACCCTTTTATCCAGCAGTTATGATGTGCTCTATAGCGAGCATCATTCTCAGGCCATCTCAAGATATTATCTCTGCCCCAGCCCCAGACCTGCAGCCGGTGAAAGCAGATGAGTGCTCTGGTTTGCAGGAAGCCCACTGTCGTTCCGGCAGGTGAGCACCCCGTGTTCACGCATTAAGCAGGCAGTGAGCGTGAAGCGACGTGGTTTGGCGACGATCTCCAGCTCTGAAGTGACAGACACACTCAACAACCCTTGCTAAGTGACTACAGTCATCCTTTTATCCTCCTGTTTGATCAACTGCTTTTTATTCCTCTCTTTTTAAAAGAGAGCGGAACGCCGCGCTGCGTTCCAACACCTGCAAACCAAGGGATGAAGCAGGAAAAGGCACCATCTTGCATCCCGTGTCAGACAAGCAGGATCTAGAGGCAGCGTGTACCAACATGAATAATTATGTTTGGTGCAATACGACGTGTCGGCATCCAAAGTGACAGCCAAGATTTGCTTCCACCACACACCATCGAATCCTTTCCCCTGGTAGCAACGACTGCTCTTCAGCAACATTTTTCACACGGATATGAGCTGCACTATATATTTTCCTGCTGCTCCAAATGCTCCAGCTTAGAATGAGGGAGGGCTGGTACAGAAACAAAGGAAGCAAGGTGCTGTCTATCAGTCCTAAAGGAAACAGCGATCGAAACCTCTCTGAAAACCACACAGAGAATGAAGGGTTGGCTGTCTCTCTTCTGCAACAGTCGGGAGCCACCTGCTCGGATTCTCCAAGCAATTAGTGTTGGGGGAGAACAGAAGAAAGATCCTGCGTCCAGTTTTGGAGCCCCCAGCAGAAGGGCATCGATCCATGTGGAGGCCACAAGGATGATCAGAGGACTGGAGCCCCTTTGCTATGGGACAGACTGAGGGAATTGGGGCTGTTCAGCTTGGAGAAGAGAAGGCTCTAGGGGGACCTTCCAGTATCTGAAAGCTGGAGAGAGAGTTTTTCTGAGGGACTGTAGTGCTAGGACAAAGGGGGATAGGTTCAAGCTAGAGGACGGGAGATTGAGATGAGATCTGAGGCAGAAATCCCTCCCTGTGAGGGTGATGAGACCCTGGAACAGGTTGCCCACGGAGGCTGTGTCTGCTCCATCCCTGGCAGTGTTCAAGGCCAGATTGGATGGGGCTGTGGGCACCACAGTCTGGCAAGAGGTGTTGCTGCCTATGGCAGGGGGTTGGCACCGGGTGAGCTCTGAGCTCCCTCCCAACCTAAAATACAAAGGATTCTATGGTTCTACGAATGCTGATGCCTAAGATTTGGAGGCACCCACCTACGAGCCACCCCACAAAAGCCCTCACACTATTAACTGAGCCTAGCAAACCAAGCTGGAAGATTATTAGGAGCACAAACAATGAAGCAAATAGCAAGGAACAAATCATGAGGCAAAAGCAACTTAAAAGTATTCAGTCTTTTCACAAACAATCTACTCTCACTGCACTGTATAAAAAGTGGGATTATTTTTAAAGCATTCCTCATGCAAAAGCAAAGAGGCAGAAGGGTAAAAACCCGCTGTCTACACTGAAGGAACTTCTGTGGAGGCCATCAAAAGGGGAAGGAGGTACCTGAAGAGAAAATGTAATGGCAATTCACAGCTGCTTCACACTTCTACACTCCCTGACAGAGTTCTCTCACCACCATTTCTGCAACTCTTGAGCCAATGCACCAGTTAGCTATTTACTCTTAGGGGGAAACTAAGACTGCTCTTCCTTCCTCATATCTCTGCCCCTGTGTGTCACCTCTGCGGCAGTTCCAACGGAGCAACACGAGAAAACATGATGCTACGGTGCCTTTTAAAGGGATTTCTGATGGCCTTGCCATAGCAGCATCCCCAAAGCCAGCTGACCCGTAAGCCCTGCTCTGACACATGAATGATTGGGGCTGGAGGACTCTACCAGGGACTCTTGTAAGACACAGAAGCTGAATGAACAAGCTGCAGGAAGCACATTCTTCACGCCGCTATTTACTGCGGCCACAAAGCGCTCCACAACCTTGGCGCTATAAATCACAGCGTTAGCGAGGCAGAGAGAGAATGGGAGACTGTGTCAACCCTGCAGCATCAGGACTCCGTGGGTTCAGGGCAGCTTTGCATCCCAGAGCTCCAGCAGGTCCCATCGTAGGCTCCTGGAGAGTCACCCAGAGCTGGCACAGCCATTACTAAGCAGCGTTCGGAGTCAAGAGCAGCCTGTTTTACACCTTGGGGTAATTAAGCTGAAATAAACGAGGCTGAGCAGCATGACCAGGCTCAGGCTGTTCTTAAAAAATCTGCTTAAAAGAAACCAACAACTCAGATCCTTCCTCAGTTGGGTGCTAAGGGCTATGAGAGAGGGAAGGTGCCTGAGGTCACCGCTGCCCCCAGGTAGAAACCATCCCCTTTGCTGTGAATCCACCCCAAATGGTTTATGATGCCATTCTGGATTTAAAAATGAGTCTCTCCGTGCCCCTTCTCAAGGGCAGGATATCCAGAGGAAACAGGGCAAGTACCTACTCAGCTCTTCCACGCACACAGGTCCAGCAGCAGAACCCTGGAAACCTCCAGGGTGTATTTTAATGCTGACAGAAGTTTATGTTGCTCCTTCATTAAGGACAATGATGCTGAGCAACCTCTCAGCCCATCCTTTTGAAGGGCATCTTGGAAGAGAGTTGATAAAACAAAGATTCCAGTGAGTTCCAGCAACAGAACCGTTGCCTTTCCAGCTCAGCATGAAAAACACTGCAGAAAATCCTCTACTGCACAGCATCGATGCTTTGGGGACAGCCAGGTGTTGGGGATGGTTACAAATAATAAGAGAAGTTAAGGAGAAGGAAGGAAAAAAAGGTGGAAGATTTTATACTGGAGCAATTTTGAGTCTGACAAAAACAAACTCTGGAAATGCTATTCCTCATTGGATCATTTTTCTGCATTCTGAGCTCAAAAGGTCTAATTAGAGTCAGTGCAAAGTAACCAAACACCCAATCCTTGACCTCCCTTATTGCCGAGCCCCATTTTACATCGTTACCAAACTGCTTCTGCCAAAGCCCCATGAATATTATTTTCTCAGCAAACAAGGGCATCTTTTTAAGAGGAAACCTACGAACATCTGAAGAGTAAGAAGTTAAGCTTCAGTTTTTCAAGGAGAAGTATGTGCTAGGCACCCGAGGTGGCTAATGCTGCAGATGTAAACCTGAGATCTGTTACTGTGATACTACACAAAAACAAACGTGAGGAGAGGGTTCGGAAGCAACAGGCTGTAAAAAACCACAGGCTGAGATCCAACAGGCACCTCCTCCCTCCCTGTAGTGGGCACTGGGGAGGACTCCCCTTGAGTACTGGGGGCAGTGCTGAGCCACTCGCTTCAAGAAAGAGGTTGAGGGGCTGGAGTGGGTCCAGAGGAGCAACAAGGCTGGGGAGGGGACTGGAGGGAAAGGCTGAGGGAGCTGGGGGTGTTTAGCCTGGAGAAGAGGAGACTCAGGGGGGATCTTCTCCCTCTCTCCAGCTCCCTGAAGGGAGATTTAAGGCCAGGCTGGATGAGGCTCTGGCAAGCCTGGTCTAGGGTGGGGTGTCCCTGCCCATGGTGGGAGGGTTGGAACTGGATGATCAGGTGGTCC
>JAOXOE010000866.1:3976989-3994668 GCA_028565055.1 Phoeniculus purpureus
CCATCCTCCTGACACCCACCCTTCACATATTTATAGACATTAATGAGGTCACCCCTCAGTCTGCTCTTCTCCAAGCTCAAGAGACCCAAGCTGAGAGCTCACATCTAAACCTTCCGGGAATCCACTGGTCAAAAGCTCAGTAAAACCCCAGTGAATTAAGAAACAGAACCCTGCCTCAAGTTTTGCCTCGAACCTAAACCCTGAGCCCCTCTCGTTCTGAAGGTGGATGAGGAGAAATAATGAGTTTCACTGCTGCAAGCGGCGCCGTGTCCTCTGCACCCCTCCCCAACCCTCTCTGCTCTATTATTCCTGGGCAAGTAATGTAATTCATAAGACTCTTGACTGATCTGCCCTACACGGCACCCCCTGAAGGGAAAAATAACTATGTAGATGTTAATATTCCATCAAAAGAAAGAAAGGAAACCAAATGCACTGGTCACAAGGCAGCGGAACAGGGACACCCACTCGCTGGCCGCAGTGGCCACTAACAGAGCCGGCAGAGACAGTCTGCTCTGACTCAGCATCTCAGCACTACTTCATGTTCGCAGCTACAAGAGATCCACGCTGAGCCCTGCAAACAAATCACCGATAATTAAGAAATACTAAACTAGTGGTAAAAACAGAACAAACCCCTTGAGGACAGCACTTGGCTCCCAAAAATGTCTCAGCTCAACCAACGTCAAGCCAACGTGGAGCGGGGGACTCAATAACAAATGATGTGTTTATAGGGATTCAAAAGCATCACCATCGAGGAAAATAAATAACCCCGGTTCTGGAAACAAAACTAATTGATGAGACTTAATGGCAGGGGTTAGGAAAGTGAAAACGGATTACTGGATCCCAGATTTTCTTGGGTTTTTGCACTAAAAGCATTTCAATTACAATGATGACTGTCTGCTACCCGCTCTGTCGTCCCTCTCTGCAGTCCCTCTTTATAATGCACAGTTTAAGTGGCTCTCATTAGAGCTACTAATAAAGAAGCACATTTTAAGTGATTAGCACCAATAACATGGCAACACATTAACATTCTCTCTATGGGCTCCACAGATCTCCCAGTGAGCCCATTTACAGCTCAGCTATTCATTTTCCATATTAATTGCACACTCATTTCTCCATAGGAAACTTCTTCATTCCACAGACCCACTGCCACGCGGGATGGGGACGATGCCCGGGCGGCAAATGCCATCTCAGGGCAGTTTCCAAACATCCCAACTTCCAAACGGTACCAAGCAACGAAACACTAAGATAATGATGCGATGTGGAGCCATGGAGTTTGCTTCTGGATTCTACACTGACAGCCACCGACGGAAAATTAGGGACCATGAGGGTGATCAGAGGGCTGGAGCTGAGGGAGTTAGGGCTGTTCAGACTGGAGAAGACAAGGCTCCAGGGGGACCTTAGGAAGCTTCCAGTATCTGAAGGGGCTACAGGAAAGCTGGAGAAAGACTTCTGTTATGGGGCACCCAGTGTTAGGACAAGAGGGATGGGTTTAAGTTAAAAGAAGGAAGACTGAGATGAGATCTGAGGCAGGAAACTCTCCCTGTGAGGGTGATGAGGCCGTGAAACAGGTTGCCCAGGGAGGCTGTGGCTGCTCCATCCCTGGCAGTGTCCAAGGCCAGGTTGGACGGGGCTCTGGGCAACCTGGCCTGGTGAGAGGTGTCGCTGCCCATGGCAGGGGTCTGGCACCGGATGAGCTCTGAGCTCCCTTCCAACCTAAGCCATTCCCTGATCATCAGTAAAACTAAGTTACGAACAGCAAGAGGCTTTGTATTACTTATGTCAGACTTTGGTGCGGTATCTCAGAGAGCACGGGTCAGCCGGATTTACTGACTTCTGAAGAGCTGAAAAGGTAACTTTCATAAAACCTGACTAAATCGAACAGCAGCTTGGAAACGCAGTGACTTTCAACATCATTTGTGCATGCTTGTGGCTCTCAGAGCACAGGAAACCACCACCACCCTGCCCTAGGACATTTATATCCATTTACTCTACATTTACCCTACAGAACCAGCTGCTCCCTTCACCACTCTCCTGCTGGAGAACAAAAGAGTCAATAAAATGTCAGACTGTCAGCAAAACCATCATCATTAGGAATTCACCTACTTTCTGGAAAATTCAGCATCAGAATTTTTGAATTATAAGTCACAACAGTCTTTCAGCTTCTCCAGCCTCCTGCTTCTTGTGTTGCGCTAACTTCAACGTCAGATTTTAATCATTAAAGAGCCCCTGACTGGAGATGAAACATGTAGATTCCCGGTTAATTACTCTGGGGCAGGAGCTTTTTTTAGCTGGGCAGCGCCTAGAACATTTGCTGGGGAGCAAAAATAGCAACAACCAAAAAAATCCCCTAAACACAACATCAACAAATTAAAAACTGACTAATTCTGCACTCAGACACCTGCCCTGAAGACTCCAGTGGAAATCAGCAGCGCTATCAAGGTGCCTGCTCTTAAAGCAAGGAGTGAAGCAAGAACTCACACACCAGGGGAGTTCATGGGGGCTTTGCAGGGCCAAAACTTCACAGACAATTACAGATGAATCCAGAGGTTTAATCACAGCTCAGGCTGGCCCTGCCTTTTGTTTATTTTTTCCTTGATTTTCCCTTTTTTCCCTTTCCTAAGATGGGCTTTACCGTACCAAAAGGCTAAACGAGGATGAGGCTGGACTAAAAAGCCCCCAAACACAGTTTGTGTCATTAGGAGACCTCCACTAGCGCATGTCCCTGAAAGCTGCTGCTCCGTTCGTAAGCATTTTCTTACTTGGGGCTGGAAACATTCAGTGCTAGGGCTGTGGATGTAACACTGGCAGTGTAAGGACAAAGAAGTGGTCCCTACCAGCCTCTTCACTCCACAGAATGTGTGTCTGGGGTATCAGAATAAGTAAGCTCCAGGCTGGACTTTACTGGAGCGAGTTCTCACCTGATGCTGACAAGCCTCTTGTAACACATGGAGATGGATGATGGGTCTCTTATTAAACCCATTATTAACCCATAGAAATACGATATTGGTTAGCTTGTCTATGTAATAGATATAATAAGGGTTATAAACGTATATTCACAGAATCACAGAAAGTGTTGGGTTAGAAGGGACCTCCAAAGGGCATCCAGTTCAACTCCTCTACAACAAACAGGGCCAGCACTCACCAGACCAGGTTGCCCAGAGCCCCAGCCAACCTGACCTTGAACGGCTCCAAGGATGGGGCCTCCAGCACCTCTCCAGGCAGCCTGTTCCAGGGATCCCCCACCCTCAGATTCCAGACCTTTTTCTCCTGCCCAGCCTCACTCTGCCCTTTTCCAGTTTCAAACCATGACCCCTCATCCTATCGTTCCATGTCTTACATTAAACCTTATCTTACTATCTTTTCAACCTTTATTATCTTATTAACCTTTATCTTATTAAACTGTTTCCAAGCCAGGGAAGAGTTTGTCCTCAGTGCCTCAAAATCCAAGGCATTTTCCTATCAATTTAGTCAGGGTCACAGTGTATGAGAAGACCAGGGCTCTGCGAAACCAGCTGCAGTAGTAAGAACTCACTGACAAGGTTTCTGACTTAAGATCTTATACCAGGTTCAGCAGGTTCATCAAGCAGCTCTCATAAGATAGAATTCTCACAGCTGGTAAAAGTCAAGTGTAGGTTCTCCCCTGGGATGCTTCTTGGAGAACAACCCCAGGTGAGCATCCAGTGACAGGAGGAAGCAAACCTCACCTTTCGCCAGGCGTTCCAACCTCTTGCCGTGTTCCGGAGGGATGGCGTACCTAGGAGAAAGAAGAAACCAGAATCAAAACCACTCTATTAGGTCAAACCAGCGAAAGGAAAAGACTAAACAGTGCAAGGACAACCTCTGGAAATAGAAGCGAAATGGTATTAAGTCTGGAAGGTATCAGTGACACTGAGCCAGTGGAAGGGAGCCAGTGTTTTAATTGAAGTCCTCACGCGTTACGTGACACTGGTTATTTTCCTGCATTTTTTAAGCAGCATCACAGCACCTCACAAACAAAGCAAAGCTGAGCTTACAAAGGGATCACAGAATCACAGCACATTAGGGATTGGAAGGGACCTGAAAAGATCATCCAGTCCAATCCCCCTGCCACAGCAGGATCACCTAGATCCAGTCACACAGGAAGGTCTCCAGGCAAGTTTTAAACTTCTCCAGGGAAGGAGACTCCACAACCCCCCCGGACAGCCCATTCCAGGGCTCTGTCACCCTCACTGTGAAAAGTTCCTTCTCATATTGATGCGAAATCCAGCTCTGGAAGAACTAGGAATGAGTGGCTATATGGAACAGCTGGGCTGTTTTCCCCACTGGGAAGGCAGCTGCAAGATAAAATCATGAGGCTGCACTAAAGATTAACAGACCAGAAACGCTGGGTGGGCTGAGAAGGTGGGAAGGAGAGTCTGTGCATTGGCTGGGATTCTGTGATGGTCTGTGTGTGCTGGCTTAGCCACAGCAAAGAAAGATGAATTTTTTCAAAGAAAACCTTCCTCTTCTCAAAGAAAACTCTCTCTTGTCAAAGAAAACTCTCCTCTCAAAGAAAACTCTTAATTTCATTCAAAACCAGTAAATGTTCAGCGTGGCTGCGGCAGCCAACTGCTCTACCTGTGCTGGATTGTCCTGTCTGATGTGAAACAACAGAATTAAAACTATTCAATAATTTTCTGCCTGAGGTGAATAAAAAGCAGGGTGCAGGGAGCAGCTTCTACAGCTCCGTGGACACTTCAATGTAGCAAAGACATTAAAAACGACTTGGAAAATACTGAAAAACCCCTCTGATATTTGCAGCAGCAGTGCTGCGTGTGACAGCTACTTACAAAAATCAAGCAAATCTCAAACGGTCGTTTTTCTCCCCAAAAGGTGGCAGTTTCCTCCCTGTGCTGAGGTGTTGCTGTCGCGTTACTCAGAGAAGCAAAAATCAGAAGCACCGATGTAATAGAAGGAGGGAGGTCACTACCAGGATGCACTTGAGCGGGTTTAACGTGACGACACACGTGCTAACGCCGATGGAATGCTGTCAGTCCCAGTTCACACCCTGCTCCGGATTAACCGCAGCTCTTGCAGCGCTTTTTTTGGTAACAGAAGTTTGAAGAACTGATGTCAGTGAGACTGCCTTTTAGCACCAGCTGTATCTCCTGCTCAACGTGAAGAATGAAAAACGTATTCGTTTGCTGTTTCCAGTAAAGTTGTCCAGACTGTCCCATCTCATCCTAACAAGATGGGAACAGGGCATCGGAGGGGACAGCTGCACCATCACGACAACAGGTAGAGCATTGCTCTGCTCATGATAGGATCTCTCAATATTAACTGACTTAGAGGGCTTTCAGCCAGTCCCTTTGCTCAGCTCCTCAATTTCCAAGGGTAAAGTTTATCTACAATGTAAGAGTGGCTGAGAGAACTGGGGTTATTTAGTCTAGACAAGAGGAAGCTGAGAGGAGACCTCATTGCTCTCTACAGCTACACAGAACCAGAGAACTTTAGGGTTGGGAAGGGACCTCGAAAGATCATCTAGTCCAATCCCCCTGTCAGAGCAGGATCACCTAGACCAAGTAGCACAGGAACATATCCACACATGAAAAGAGGCTGTAGCAAAGCTGCTGCTGGTCTCTTCTCCCAAGTTACTAATGATAGGACGAGGGGAAATGGCCTCAAGTTGCGTCACAGGAGGTTTAGATTCGATCTTAGGAAGAAGTCCTTTACTGAGAGAGTGGTTGGGGACTGGAACAGGCTGCCCAGGGAGGTGGGAGTCCCCATCCCTGGAGGGGTTTAAAAACCAAGTAGCTAGAGCGCTTGAGGTCATGGTGTAGGGGTTAGGGAGATGCTGGGATGAGGGCTGGACTTGGCAATCCTGGAGGTCCTTTCCAGTCAGGATGATTCTATGATTCTTAGGAGAAACAGATAGTAGCCACATCCTATACTGCTTCTGGACAAACCCCAAAAGGTACCTAATGTGCAGGTTAGGAAGGACCAGGAAGGACACAAATCACATAGACGATACTTCAAATATTAAGGCAGATTTAAACCAATGGCTTTAAAAAACCCACTAAAACTAAGGGAAAACACTAGGTAGCACCTCACCTTGTAAAATGATAAACATAGCAACGGGCTCCCAACATCCTCTGACCAACGTGTGATGGTGCCTTAAACTGCGTAATTACCAATCAATTCCATTCCGGTTGTGTGAGACAAAACCAGTAGCTTTCATTCTACAAAGACCATTCATCACTTACATAAACGTGATAAAACTAATCCTGATCCAAAGCTCCTTTGTGGGATTAATGTCCCTGAAAACAGGGAAATGAGACATTCCATTCCTTCTGGGAAAACTGCTGAAGGATTGGGAAAGAACTAATTTATGGCTACAAGGCTGCTGATGATTAATGTAATATCCCCAGTCTACAATGCAACCTCCACTTAATTAGTGCCTGTAATTGGGAGTTGTAAAGATAAGATTAATTGACTCTTGAGGATGTTAAAAGTTTAATACATTGGAACATGGTTATTGTGTTATCTGAAACTGCAGACCGCAAAAAGCCAAGCGGAGCTTCACAGAGCGGTCTGCAGAGAGACAAAGAAAATGGACTTGCTTGGATAGAGCCCAGCAAGAGAGGAGGAATTTCCAGCTTATTAAAGAGCTATAGGTGGGGATACAGAGGAAAACCTACCACAGAACTGCCTCCTGCTCAGAGCTGGCTCCAGTCTTAGAAATACAATTGTTTTCTGTTTGGACCGGTGTGTTAGGAAGCAGAGCCCAGACACCCTTCTACCCCCTTACACATCCTTCCACGTTCATGCTTCAGAATTCAAAACAGTGACTGTGGAAGGGAATTCAAAGTAGGTCGAATTTGCAAATCTGACTGATTTACATAAAGATAGGCAAGAAAGAGAGAGTTTGGGCTGCTATTTAAAGCAACTAAGAGAAACCAGAAGGCTGCTGCAAGTATGGTACAGCTCGGGGCTGGCTCAGCCTAGACAGGAACCCATTGATAAGGGGGTGGAACAGCGATGGAGGTGACGTGGAAAGGCTGGAAATTGCTGCAATCAAAGGAGCATCTAAACACCCACCAGGGGCTGGCTTTTGTCTGTGACCTTATGGTATCATCTTCCTGCTTTCACAGTGAAAAACAGCCAGGCACTTGTTGGAGACAGAAATCCTTGACAGAGGGAAGGGGCAAACCGCTGTCGTTTGGGGCTCAAATCAAGCGCACAAGAGCTTTAATTCCAAAGGCAACGATAAGATTATGCACGGTAAAGCATATCTAATCATTTCCTTTGCTGAGGGCAGGACTTGGAACTCTTTGTGTTCGGGTTGGGGTTTTTTTTAACACCAGATAACACGGTTATTTTCCTTTAGCACCCCAAGCCCAAACACTACACTGCTGTAGGCTTCCTCTAGAAAAAGAAACCAAACCCACCACTCTATCAAAATCTTTCTACAAATAATAAAACACAATAAAAATATGAAATGAATGCATATATTAATCACAGAATATTAGGGATTGGAAGGGACCTCCAAAGATCATCCAGTCCAATCCCACCGACACAGCAGGATCCTCTAGATCCAGTCGCACAGGAACAGTCCAAGCAGGTTTTAAACGTCTCCAGAGAAGACAACTGCACAAACCGCCCTGGGCAGCCCCTTCCAGGGCTCTGTCACCCTCACTGGGGAGAAGTTCCTTCTCAGATTGATGTGGAGCCTCCTATGTTCCAGTAGACACCCAGTGCCCCTTGTCCTATCACTGACACTGAGCAGAGCCTGGCTCCATCCTCCTGACACCCACCCTTCACATATTTATCAACATTAACAGGGTCACCCCTCAGTCTCCTCCAAGCTCAAGAGACCCAGCTCCCTCAGCCTTTCCTCCTCAGGGTGTTCCACTCCCTTCATCATCTCTGTGGCTCTGCGCTGGACTCTCTCCAGCAGTTCTGTGTCCCTCTTGAACCGAGAGGCTCAGAACTGGACGCAATATTACTTCCTTTCTCTGTCCCGTTCAGACCAGTTCATAAATTCACTCACAAAGACAGGAGAGAAGAGAAAAACCTCAGAAGCAGGCAAACACCACTTGCCTACCGCTTGGCCAAAGCAGACCGCAGTGTCTGTGAGCTGGGCTGTGTCGAGACCACCAGACCGAGAACCACCCAATGCTTCATCCCTGTTGACAAAAGCAGTTTCATAACATCCCTCTGCCTGGGGAAAACTGAACTAGGCACGAGCAGGACTAACTTTGATCCAGCCTCAAGCAGACACTTCCTTTTAATCACCGCAAAGATGGAGCGAGGCTTTTCCACTGCCCCAAACAACCTAAGCTGAAGAGAAGTGATGGTGGCAGCATAAATATTTTAAGAGTCCTTCTTAAGAGCCATCTTTTTATAGACCACTTCTGCTTCGGAGAAAACATCTGCAACAGCCAGCTGAAAACACAACAGGACCTTGAGCCACTGCTTCAAGTGCAGAATCTGTCCTGGTTCAACCTGGTTCCGTTCCCCTATAAAAGCGAAGTCCATGCCAACAGCGCTAAGCCAGCAACTCCTTCAAGATCTATCAAACTTCCAAGAAACAGGGCTGCAAACAAGCCAAGAGAACAAAGCCTGAAGGACCTACTTGCAAGGGCCAGCCTCGTAGCTGTTGACCAAAGACAAAGGGCCAAGATCAACGAGAAAAGCTGCCCCTCAGCAATTTGCTGGGTTGAATAAGGTTCTGCTGCTCTGCCAGGGAGCACAAGATTTACAGAACGGGGAAAAAAAGAAGATAAAAAGAAGTTATAGCTGTGTGACTCAAATGTCATCCTAGCCCGGAGTCAACAATCTGAAAGTAACATACTGATCCTTTCAAATCACCTTTTCCTGCTCTTGCTACCAAACCAAGAGAAGGTCCCTGCAATGGATTAAGGATCACTTCTACAAATACAGAACTTGCTGTTCCACCTGAAAGGCTTTCAGCTTCCCAACTTGTTTCACAAAACCCAATTCCAGCATTGCTGCCTTCCGCTTCTGTGTAATTTTCTGAGCTCTCGGAGCATCCTGCCAAACGGACTCCGGTTGTAATTGCCAGCACCAGGGTCGTGGGTGCAGAAGGAAATTGCCCCAAAGCTACAGATGTCTTAGTCATTTCCCCACAGTGAGGGGGGAGTTTGCTTTTGTTATTTCAAGTTTAACTGGACGTCCCCTTTTCATCCTCAAGACAAAAGAAAGATCCTTCCCATTTGCCATAAAGGATGTCATTAATAGTGTAATTTTCTTGGTGTTTTGTTTATTCCCCTGGAATGGCTTGATGGATGCGGATAATTATCAGCCTATAAAAGCCGGCAAATGTGCTATTTTCTATCGCTCTAAATCATCAAACAAATAAAGTGTGAAACAGCATTTTTGAATACAATTTTCCCCTCTAATGGTTTAGAATTATTATCAGGAACAATGAAAATAAATAAGCAAATGTCTTGTGAGTTAAGAATTAAACGATTGTGTCAGGGAAACAGAGCAGACAGACCGTGGTGGGATACAAGGACCAGTTCAGAAGCCATTAAGGGATGATAAAACAGGTTGCTCACTGCGGCAGCGACTGCCTCCAGCATCAGGTGCTCTTCAGGGACTTTCCAGCCCAGCTCTGACTCCGTCCTCACTGCTGCTTCTTCAAAGAGGTACAATTCAGTTGTGTAGGTTTCTTGGCTGCTGAAAGCTATTACAAACTTTATCCATAACAAAAGCAATCCTGAACCTTCTCATGTCCTCTCTGCTGGTGGGATGTTCTCACCTGAAGCTCTCAGAGCACCAGATCACTCTGTCCCTAGGGTCAGCCTCCCCTCAGAGCTTTCAAGCCCTTTTCCTGCTACAGCTGTCACATGCATGAGATCACTAAGGTTGAAAGGACCTCTAAGATCATCAAGTCCAACCTTCAGCCCAACACCTCCATGACCATTAGACCATGTGCCATAGCTACTGACCCTCAGAGCACCTCCAGGGAAGGGGGCTCCATCACTGGGCAGCCTGTGTTTGACTCCAGTGTTTGACTGCTCTCACTAAAGAAATTTTTCCTCATTTCCAATCTGAACTTCCCCTGGAACAACTGGTGGCCATTTCCTCTGGTCCTGTCAGCAGTTGTTTGGGAGAAGAGGCCAACACCAGTCTCCCTACAGATTGCCCCTAAAGGGCAATAAGGTCTCCTCTCAGCCTCCTCCTCTTCAGGCTGAACAATGCCAGCCTCTACAGCCTCTCCTCACAAGACATGGTCTCCAATCCCTTCACCAGCTCTGTTGCTCTTCTCTGTCCTCACTCTAGCGCCTCAAGGTCTTCCTTAGACTGTGGTGCCCAAAACTGGACCCAGTATTCAAAGTGCAGCCTCACCAGCACCCAGTACATCATTTCCCCACTCCTGCTGGCCAAGCCAGGATGCTGCTTACAGCTCCTCAACCACGAGGCTTTGGAAATGTCAATTCGGTCCAACTCATGAGAGGAGAGAAGAAAGTTAATTTCACAGTGTCTGCACAAGGTCTGGCCAAACAGGCCCCACACAGTGTAATAATTGCTGAAATTAGGAGCAGAATCCAAACGAGCCCAGCACACTTAAAATGCTTCAGACCCTGTGTCAAGCTTGGGGTTAGTTATCTGTCTTCAAAGTAGATTTACTTGTGCCAAGAATATTGACCCTTTGGAGATTCAAATGCCAACCTACTCTCAAGCCACGACAGACACAGGAGAAAGCTGTTATTTCAGTCTCTGGAAGACAAAGTGTGGCCATAAACGCAGCATCTGAACCTTCACCTTCAACATCTTTAGCCCCAGTGACAGCAGCGATGTCGCCAAAGAAAACCCCGTGGTCTATCAAGACTATTTATCACCTAATAGAAGCCATTAAGAACCACCATTACATAGAGGGTGGAAGAAGAATGGGCTGCTCCTCCGATAGCTCTGTCAGTTCCTTCTCTCTCATGGTCACCTCTCTTTTCCTCACCTTTACTTCAGTTCATGTTTAACCTCCCTTCAGCCCTCTCTTCCTTCCGGTTTGCTCAAAGACAAAAACTCCCTTTCTTTCTCTTCATCACCAGCCGAAGTTTCCCTTCTCAGGATCTCCTCTGGAAAGGAAAAAAGTCTCTGGTCTCCCTCAGCCCCCTTGTGCTGTGGCTCCTTTACGTGGAGAAGGCCACCACGTGCTCTGGAGATAAGATCGCTCATGGATCTGAGAGCTCCTTGTTCCTGGGAAAGAGCCTTTATCGAGCGCCCGCAGTTTTATCTTTAATGGATCATTTTACGGGACAATAGATGATGGAATTCAGTATCTTTAACCAGCGGTGTCAATGATTTCGAATAATGACATTTTTATTGAAATACACACAGGGAGAAAGATAAACACAGAGGCTGGGGAGTATCTGCTCAAAAAGCCGTAATAAGGAGTAAATAGGTAATGACAGAACAAGATTACAACCACACAAACACACCAAATCAACCTGTCCTCCACAGCTCGGAGAAAAATGAGCTCTGCAGACAGGCTGCTCAATTACCACCCTTTGGGAAGCAGCACAGGAAGCAAATCAGGACAAAACCTGCTCAGGAAGGGCCAGGCTAGCAGCACTCACAGCACTAGTGCCCTCGCTAAGGTCTCTCCTCCATGCACAGAGCTGCCTCATTAACCCACTCCGCAGCCACGCGAAGAAATGGCAAGCAGTCTCCTTGCTAATGGACCTGTGGGTGAGATGAGAAGCTGCCTCCTGCCCTTAAAGAGCTCTAGTCTGTGCGACTGCAAATCCTCTGGCTGTTCTCCACTAAAGGTGGGAAGAATTACCTCAGGGCATCCTGCCACCGGGATCAAATCCTTATGGACTGCTGGAAGATGAGAGTGAAACCTCACTTGTGCCAACCACACAGTGCTGAAGGACTCTTTGACCCCTAAGGTTGGCGTGAGCTAGAAATATTGTTGGAGCCATTAGCTTCCAGAAGTGATACCCAGGGACGGGGCTGAGTCACCATCCCTAGAGGTGCTTAAAGGTTCTTTAGATGAGGAGTGGGGAGATGTGGTTTAGGGGTGAACTCTACAGAATAAGGTTGGTGGTTGGACTCTATGATCCCAAGGGTCTTTTCCAGCCTTAATGATTCTACGACACCAGCTATTTAAACCCCTGATTCTAAAGCAATATGACTTTCCAAGAGGTACTTACTGAGCTTGTCTGAATTTGCCCAAAGCAACTGAGCAACTGGCTACTTTCAGAGGGTTTCTCTAACCCAAAACCTGATAGAGAAAGGAGATCTGATTATTTTTTTCTCCACAACTCAAATGCAATTTTTAAACACTATTTTAAAACAGAGAGTCTGAAATGAACAACCATCTGCTCCTGCAAAGACCATCGGTGCACCAGTCGAGTTAACTTCACAGCAACAACTGCCAGGCACAAAGCACAGAATTACAGACCACGCTGGAGTGACTCTCCTTCCACACGTTCCAAATGAACCCAGGCTGCTCCTGCCTGCAGTGAATGAGCAGCGTGAGGGGGTAGTTTACTAAGAAAAGGTGCTTTGGGAAAAACATGATGAAATCATTTATTCATTCAATTTGGCCAAGAAGATAATTAGTTACACAATTCAGCCGAGATGAATGACTACAGGATTCATCCCCCTGCCATTCCCCATTATTTGTTCTGAAGAACCTGCTCACATCTGATTTATTTCCCCAAACTGGTAATCAGATTATTAATTACTGGTGGCTTTTCTTTTTTTAGAGGATACTGTATGAACATAAAGGAAAAGTGAGGATTATGCTTCAAAGAGCTTGAATTCTAAAAATAAACAACCCAAAACCTCACTGCAGCTCAAGAAAAGAGAAAAAAGGTAACCAAGGGAGATCACAGATGTTCCTGTCGTGTACCAACTGGCCTGTGAGAGCTGCCTCCTTCGCTGGGCGCAGGCACACGAACCCTCCTGCTCTCGGAAAAATAAACAGAGATAATTGCCTACAGCAGAACCAAAGGAACCTGCTCACAGGTAAGGGAAGATATTTCTGAATTAGGAAACCCCTTGTGCTAGAGGTGCGATACTGCCACGCACACAGTCTCTTCTTTTCTGAGGGAAAAAACCAACCCCAAAAACATTCCAAAGGTTTAATGCTCCTCATCCATCAAGCTGCTTTGTTTCAGGCTATAGCTGGGGCTGTGAAGCCGGTGCCTGGGCTCTTGTCAGCATCAAAGCTTCAAGTGCTGGAGCTGAGATTTGATAAAGATCGGTGCCACAGTTTAGAAAGGTTCCATTATTTCCTCTACTTGATCCCCTTTGACACGGGGATTTCCCAGAATGTCTTTGGCTGGAAGGGACCTTTAAGCTCATCAAGTCCAACCTTTGACCCAGCACTGCCAGGTCACCCCGAAACCTTGTCCCTAAGCACCAGCTCCACATCCCGCTCCATGATGAAGTGGACAGACACCCAGCACCTCTATTACTCAGAGCATTAAGTAGTTAACAATCGCCCAGCTCTCAGAGGACACCCGAGTGCTGCTGAAGTACCCTCATTACTACAGGCTTCTGTTATTTTAAACTACACTTGTACTGCACTTGGCATCACCCAACCTCAATTTTCTCTGCTGAGTAAAGAAAAAAAAAGTCCCCGCTGCTCTCCGCCAATGCCTGAACAAAATGTGAATAAAGACAAAGCTCTGCAGTACCACAGTTGGTTCCTTCTGGTCTTCCCAACCCCTGCCTTCAGCACCATGCCTAGCCAGAAATCGCAAGCTCATTCTCCCCCCAGGGCCCCAGTCAGATCAGGCTGAAAGCGTTCTATGAAGCATGGAAGCACATCTCCCTCCCATCTTGTCTCAGTGGCAGAGTGCACTGTTCAAAAGCCTCAGTTATTAAAACCAATCTGTGATCCTGTCAGACTTCCACAGATCTTCATTTCAAATCAGGCCTGAGCTTTGAGCAGACACTTTCAAAACGCAAGAACGAGTTGCGGCGAGAGCCTTCTTGGATCAAAGACGAGCTTCTCTCAACCCAGACTGGGGCCACTGAGCTGTGATGAATTATTAGCGCCGGCAGAAACAGCAGAGCCCACATTAAACACTGTGTCAGTGGAGTAGGAGCCCACTCGAAGACGCTGCTAAATGCGACAATGTGACCACACATCATCACAGAGTAATCAAGGTTGGACAAGACCTTCCAGATCATTGAATCCGACCATCCACCCTACAACCCCAACCACTAACCCACCTCCTGAAACACCCTGCCTGCCCGTTTGTTGAACCCCTCCAGGGACGGTGACTCCATCACCACTTTTTCCTGGGATCATTATGGAAAGGTACAAGGACAAACCATAGATGGGATGGATCTCCACTTCGCTCGGTTAGGTACAACCCACGGATCAACCCCAGCCTCTGGGAATTTGTCATTTCAACCAACTAAACAGACCCAGTGAAGACGGACACTGAGACACAGAGACTGGAAACTGGAACAGCAGCAAAGTTCATACAGAGACCATTTAGGGAACAGTAAGGAACAGAAAGGGAAGATGACCTGGGGAGGAACAGACAGCACAGAGATGAGTGAAAGGAGGAGAGAGACCAAATGGGTACGAGCAGGCAGCCAGCTGGCTGAGGTTGCTCCATCCATCCTCTTACACAGCCACAGTCCCTCCACAGACAAGTTCTCCAATTGATTCCATCAGTCCAAGAGTCTGGCTTGATCTTCAGGGCATTTTCTCTACAAGTTAGACGAGGGTGAGTGAAGAAAGACAACATGTTGAGTCCCTTCCAGAACCCTGCACCTCCTCTGCACTGGAAAAATTATCTTTTAATAATCTCTCTACAACAGCAAAATAAAACCCAACCAAAATCTCAGTCTATTAAAAAGAAAAACCTCCACTATTCCACTTGCAGGCACCTGATTGGGAAGATAATCCACATAACACAAGTCAGAGCTCGTAACTCTTCACATAGTTTGGTTTGATGACTTAACCACATTAAAACGACTGCAGCCACCCAAGATTCAGCCTCTGCACAACCACCCATCCCTCGGATTTTTAGAGCAGACTCCCTGCTCCCCGTTGGAGGAGATTTACACCGTCCTTCACCCACAGCACCACCTCCAGGACAATGAGCACCTTCAGCCCCCAGAGCAGCCTGGAGGAAGGCTAGCGTGAATATTAGCAGTATAGAGGGGTTCGTATTGATTAACTAATGACTGCGGTCTATGAAGCTTGAAAGGCTGAATTAATAACTCACCGCTGCACCACTCTCATTTATCAGTGAATTACAGGGGGATGCAACTCTGCATCTCAATAGATCACTCCTTTCTTGAACCTGGGAGCGAATCAACATGCACACGGATTCTCAATGCAGAAAGCCTGATCCAAAGCAGCTTTTGCCTCACAGTTTTGGAAGAGGTGGGGGAATGAAAAGCTGCCCTGCCTGGCCATGCTTTATCTCACTTTCCTTTTATTTCTTTTAATGAATATCACTGCTCCCTTCCTCTATCCCTTTTATCAACAGAACAGGGTCTTGCTTTGCCAAATCTGCCTGAGAGCAAATGGTGTTGCAGTTAATCTATAAATCAACCATCACCATAAATTCTACTCTTTCTCCATCCAAAACTGCAGAGCTGTAAAACAGATTACACAGGATAGCAGAGGCAGGAAGGAAATTTGTGAGCTGCAAGGAGCCCATCATGGCCAAATGGCCTTCCCCTGCCCCTCCTTTCTCTCCCACTACACCCCACACACCTATAAATCTGCTGTCAGGAGTAGAACACCCAAAGAGCAAACGTGTGCACACACCTAAGAGCAAAACAACCTTGCACACTTCATGGGGACCGCTGAGGCAGACCTGGGGGATTGAGGGAATCTTATGCTGGATTCCCTAGCTCCAAGAAACAAGGAAGGTAAAGCTCAGATGGGAAAAAGAACAAAACCCAAAACATTCTCTGTGTGCAGCAACATGAAAAACAGCGTCACAAATCCAGAGCCCTCAGCTCCCTTCAAGGGACGTGATGCCATGTATGGGATTCCAGCTAATCTAAACCCACCGGATCTCCAGGGTGCAAGGGTTACCGAGATCCAAATAAACGAGATCCCAATCATCAAGACTTATCATCACATCTGATCAATTCAGCGACTCCCCTGCCCTGAGCAACAGCCCCCTAAGGGGCTGTAATCATTAGGAGGCAGTAAGTGATGCAGGGGACACGTGTCCTTCCCCCCCCCCGCTGCCGCACTATTCAGTATCAAGCATTAAGCCCAGCAGCTTTAAATGAGATTACAGGCAGCTTGCAGCTCGCTGCAGCGCATGTGAGGGTGTGTTACAGCAGAGGGATGGTGCAGAACGGCACGTGGGGGAGACGGAGAGAAGGATCCAGCGTCCTGTACTGCTAATGAGAAAGAGGGAGGCTGGAAGAGTTAAGCTCCATGACTGTATTAGGTCATTTTCTTTCTCCAAGATAGTTTTCCAGGGATTAGCATTTTCTATCCTGGGGGGAGGATAAGACAAGAGCTCCAATAAGGCCTCTGCAACGCTCCCTAAGACAACAGCGACAAATGGAATCAGCAGTGAGGAGATCCTCAGCGCTCAGCTCTGCAGCAGCTTTAGTCGATGCTCTTAGCCAAGAATAAAGAGGGCTCCTTCTACAATCCTCTCGCAGGGGAACAATCTTGTCCGGCTGTAAATCTCCCCATCGTAACGCAGTTAGAAACCAGGAGGTTTCCCTGTCGATGGTGGCATCGCTAACAGACACCACAGGTCTATTGAACTGCAGGTGCTCCCACGGACCTGTTTCCCTCGATTCCTACAGCCAGATTCACCCTACATGGGCACCCCTCACTAGAAACCTGGAGAGCTGAAAGTAGGAGTGTTCAAACCACAGTTAAGAACTGAACTGACGAAGACTTGGGGTAACTCGGTGCACTTTCACGTAAGCAGTCTTAAGACTTTTGACAAGACAGACTTCCAGAAGTGTTTTTTGAAAAGTAATTGTATCTGTGACCAGTGCTTTCAACTAATCATATTATTGTGAAGTTCCTTTGGTAATTTGTCCTTAATTCCACATAAACTGCTGTTCTGGCATAAAGTGTACTCTGCGATATCAAAGTCAAACAGATTAGGCATGATCCACTTTCAGCAAGGGAATGTTTTGGAGAGGAGACCATCTAACTTAAAAGCTAAAGCTGGCTCCTTCTTTTAATTAAAGGGGATTAAACATCCATCATGATAAGGGAACAGGGACATTTTATATAAAAATCAATTACCGTCCTCAGTGTCACTCTGCTTTAACACCTGCAGTTTTGGAGAGAAACACACTGTAGCATCTATTAGTTCTTACAGCAGGTTTATTAAATATTGCAGCGGAACAACCAGCTCAGCCACAAAACACCCAAGGGAAAAAAAAATAATCACCTTATTGCCCAGTCAGATGTTATAGGGCTGAATAAACACGATGGAGACGTCTTTACACTTCCAAAGTGCATCCATCAAACTCACATAATTGAGATTTAAAGTTTCCTTTGGCAGACCCCTCCTGCAGGAAGCCCTCAAGGCAGGTATCTTTAGAGAGACAGAAGCGAAGAGCCACAGAGATGATGGAGGGAGGGGAGCATCTCCCTGATGAGGAAAGGCTGAGGGAGCTGGGAAAAATGGAGACTGAGGGTTGAGGCTCCATCCCTGGAGGTGTTTAAGGCCAGGCTGGATGAGGCTCTGGCCAGCCTGATCTAGGGTGGGGTGTCCCTGC
>JAOXOE010000866.1:4004542-4017714 GCA_028565055.1 Phoeniculus purpureus
TTGAAAATGTCACTTTCAGGCACACATGGGAAGGTCTGACTGGAAGAATGTATTATATATTATATATATATAAAATATAGTATATATTATATAATATATAATATAATACATATAAAATATAGTATATTATAGATATATATTACTTGCTTGCACTTGCTCCAGTTCTCACAGGTTCTTTCACTGGCTTTTAAACCAAAATATAATATATATATTATATATAAGATATTCTTATATATATTATAATATATAATATAATGATATATAATGTAATGTCTAATGTGTATTATATATAGTATTAGAATATATTATATAATTATATATAATATATGATATGTAAAATATTCTGTATAATATATATAATATGTATACTATATTATATACTATATATAATATTTTATATATCTATATTATATTTTGGTTTAAAAGCCAGTCAAAAAGCCTGTGAGAACTGGAGCAAGTGCAAGCAAGTAATATATATAATATAATATATAATATTTTATATGTGTTATATATTATATATTATAATATATATTGTATATAATATATTTTATATATATACTATATTCTTCCAGTCAGACCTTCCCATTTGTGCCTGAAAGCGACATTTTCAAATGAAAATGGTAGTCCCTTGCCATGAAGAATAAACAATTCAGCTCACAGGTTCAGTGTCTTGGCCCTGCTGGGTCACATTTGAAAGGTCTGTTTCCCTTGCGCTGAGGAACGCTAGCGTTAATTTCAGGGGGGAAGTTCATACCAAGGAAATATCTTGTTGTGGGGATTAATGCCAAGATGCACTTAGTCACACCTTGGGTAGCTAGCAGCAAGAAAAGTGGGGAGAAGGCAGCATAAAGGTGTTTTGTCCCTAACTGACTATGAAACGTCGCTCGTGTTCACAGTAGTTTTCCCATAGGATTGATAGAGGTCAGGGTGCACCTATGCGTACATTACATCAGAGTGTAAGTGCTCGGCAGCTTCCTGTATCTTCCCACTGAGGTGGCTGTTGCCTCAGCTTTGGCACACTGACAACTCACTCCGTTCACTCCATAGGATTTTAGAGTCTGCAGAGACGTCTGGAATGACATAGCTGCAGTTGAAGTGTGTCTTCCGTAGTGACTCTGATACATGGCAGACGAATGCCACGCTTTCAGAAATATTTAATACAGACCTTTCAGAACCATTTTACATTGAACCACTTAATACCATGAGTTTTATTTCAGGAAATATCACAGGTGTGTTGTACCCATCGTGGAATCACAGAGCATTAGGGCTTGGAAGGGACCTCAAAAGATCATCCAGTCCAATCCCCCTGCCAGAGCAGGATCACCTAGACCCAGTCGCACGGGAACATATCCAGGCAGGTCTTAAACATCTCCAGAGAAGGAGACTCCACAACCCCCCTGGTTTTCTAAAGCATTTTCATTTTTGACTGCTCATTAAAATGCATCTCCATAAACTGAGACGTGTTGACGATCTGCCGTGACCGAATCGTAGGATCATAGAATCATTGAATCATATGATTCTATGACCGAACAAAAGAGATAATTCCATTCTTATTTTGAGGTTATTTAAAGCTCTACATGAATCACACGGTTACTTCACAGGCAGTCAGGTATCCGGAAGCCTTGGAGCAAGGAATACATTTGATCGTGCTAAAAGAAAAAGGGTATTAGTCACATCGACTCTTTAATTAGACATTCAGATAATTTTGCTCATTTGTTGCTCTTGCTTCATCTCCTTTATACTTATTTATAAGAGCAAAAAGTGTACCTGCTGATGGTTCCTGTTTTTCATGATGCGTTAGCGACACCGAGAACAACCTAGCAACGCTTTTGAGTGGTTACCCTTAGTCACACTCGCACAGCTCATCGCACTTCAATCACAATTTTAGTGGTAGCAGATGACACTTCCATTGGTACATTTTCAGTCTCCTGATACTGTCATGCCAGATGATCTGTTCTCGAGACCTTTTGGGATGGTCCTCTGGATGCCAATCATATCCTTGGTTCCCACTTTTGAAGCACTGCTTTGTCGTGGAAGAGCTGTACCGACTCCGTTACAACCTGCAGCAGTCATTTCATTGACTCGACTTCATCTATACAAAACCCTGGAAAGGGAGCCTATGACTAATCCCAGGGTTTTGTGGTGACTTGTTTGCACTCGGTCTGACTTTATGTCAGCAGTTCCTGTAATGAAATGGGCTTCCTCTGGCTTCCTCTTCTGCCGGAGTATTGCCCAAATTCCCTGACATAAAAGACTTTCTCCTTCCTTAGGATCCTCCATAAAAGTGATGGAAAAGCCATTGAGGGAGAGGAAGTCATTACCGCAGAAATCATCTTCACATCCTCTCCTCAACTCACAATCATCAGAGATCTTGAGTCACTCACGCAGATACCTGCACATTCCATACGTTGCGGAAATAGCCGAGGCAGGCACCGTTCCCTTTCAGAATCCATTCACAGGTGACAGCCAAGCAGAGCAAACTGTGAGTAAACTTGTTAAAACTTGCCTGGCTCACAGTATTCGCAAGTTTTTCTCTATTTTCTGTCACCCAAAAAGCCCAGAACCACAAGCTTTTGATGGAGCTACTTCTATGCTACTACACAGAGAGCATCTAGAGCTATTCCCAGCTAGTAACAGCTAGTCACGGTGACTAGAGCAACAAAAACAACAGTAATTGTTTTGCTCTTTTCTTGAAAGAGATTTAGATCACAGTTATTACCTCTCAGTCCATAATTTCCAGTGCACTGAACTTTCCATGAGCTCTATATAAAGGTCTTAACCCTGTGAAGGACACCACTATTTCTGCCTTTACTGCTGTCTTCCTAGCCAAGAACACAAAGAAAGGCAAAAAAAGAAAGGAAGGAGGAAATGTGTCCCACACAGTGGATATCAAACATCTCTGCAGATTAAAATGGATAAATAACAAGTTCTGTACCACCTGTGCAGTATCTTTCTCAGAAGACACTTTGCAGCTCTCAGGAACACCGCAGTTGTTCCTGCGATGGAACAGCTATGGATGGAACAAGATAGAAGCCACTGGTGATCCTTTGTAGTGTTCCACTGATATTTCTGGCTACTGAAAACTCCATAATCTCAGAAGTCCTTGTGCTAATAGCCACAAATACGCTGCTTAGCAGAGCTTTCATTTGCTGGTTCAGCAGCTTTGCAAGGAAGCATGCAGCATACTGGGGTGGACCCGCCGTCTATCCATGCTGTCATTTTCAGTGGAAAATGTAGAGAAAGTGTTTTTAATGCAGATCTGCAGTACAAACTATGTGTAGGGGTTACAGATTTCAAGGAAGGACATGTTCCTGCGCGACTTCCCAGTGAGGGTGACAGAGCACTGGAAGGGGCTGCCCAGGCGGGTTGTGGAGTCTCCTTCTCTGGAGATGTTTCAAACCCACCTGGACATGTTCCTGTGTGACGTGGTCTAGGTGATCCTGCTGTGGCAGGGGGATTGGACTGGATGAACTTTCGAGGTCCCTTCCAATCCCTAATGTTTGTATGATTCTATGACTTGACCTAGGTGGTCCTGCTGTGGCAGGTGGATTGGACTGGATGATCTTTCAAGGTCTCTTCCAATCCCTAATGAGTCTATGATTCTATGATTCTATGACTTGGTCTAGGTGGTCCTGCTCTGGCAGGGGGATTGGACTGGATGATCTTTCGAGGTCCCTTCCAATCCCTAATGTTTGTATGATTCTATGACTTGAACTAGGTGGTCCTGCTCTGGCAGGGGGATTGGACTAGATGATCTTTCGAGGTCCTTTCCAATCCCTAATGTGTCTATGATTTTCCTCGCTGATCCCAAACATTCATTACTTGCCCGCAGAAGCTGATTCATGTTTCAGCAATGCAGAGCACACGTTCCCATCTCTTGCACTCCCTCTTACCTCTGTAGCGAACTCAGCTGATGAGAAAGACTAAAGCTCACAGTAACTGAACACAGTGCACCTGCCTGCCTTTTGTAAGATCGCTGTGTATCAGCAATATGGTTTCTGTAACTTAATGAGCTGTGCATGCATGAGCTTGTGAAACATCGCACGCAGGCTTCCTCATTAGCAGTTTACGCAGTTATGGGAAGAGCCATTGTGTAGAAGCGCTAAACGAAACACGAAAGAGCTTTTTGCATGCTCTCAGCATCTTCTGCTGTGTTCCATATTTGAGGCAGGTTTTTTCCCCGAGAGCTTTTTGTATTTCTTTTTTTTTTGTTATCAGATAGTGATTATTACCGATGGGTGTGATATTGGAGTTGAGGTTTTCCAGTATATCATGTCTGGTGTCGTGCAGGGCAATTGGACTAGATGATCTTTCGAGGTCCCTTCCAAGCCCTAATGATTCTGTGTTCTAATCTCAGCTCTAGAAATAGCTTCAAAGGTATTTGAGGTACCCTTCAAAGACCCCCAACCGAACAGCTGGCTCTGAGAAAGCAGAAAATATGTGTATGGCAATTAGTTGTGAGAATAAGCAGGTTGGGAGACTAGGTATAATGGGCAAAAGCAGAGAGCCTCCGGCAGAATGGAAAATCAAGGCTCTACAGGACCATAAACTGACGCATGAGGAAGCACACACAGCCTCTGCTAATAAGGGAAAAGGTCCTCAAAGAGCCTGACCGAAAACAAATTGAACTAGAGGAGGGCATCACAGGTTCCAACGCAGCCGCAAACTGTTATGGAGGATGTCATTAAGACAACACACAGTCACTGTTGTGTAACAGAGGAGAGGGAAATCCACAGACTCTTTCAGTGGGGTAGTGTATGTGCTATCACAAACAGCTAAAAGCTGTAAGGAATCATAGAATCATTAGGGATTGGAAGGGACCTCGAAAGATCATCTAGTGCAATCCGCCTGCCACAGCAGCATCACCTAGAGCAAGTCATACAGGAACACCCATCCAGGTGGGTTTGAAACGTCTCCAGAGAAGGGGACTCCACAACCCCCCTGGGCAGCCTCTTCCAGGGCTCCATCAACCTGACTATGAAGAAGTTCATTCTCATATTGATGTGGAACCTCCTCTGTTCCAGCTCACACCCACAGCCCCTTGTCCTATCACTAGATGACACTGAGCAGAGCCTGGCTCCATCTTCCTGACACCCACCCTAATGAAGGAGGATGTGTCTTGTGTGTCATGTCTGCATTATGATGGTACTAGAAGGGCACTTCAGAAAGGGTTTGTCTTGTTTGTGCTGCCAGAATGACAGCAGACAGCAAGAGATTCCTCAATAATCTTCTGATTGGGCTAATGTCAGCCTGCAAGGGCGATACGGGTTCTTTCTCTTAGTGAAATGAAAATTAACAGGAATGTAAATAAATCCAGTTGGAGAAAATGTTGACAAACATCAGCAGATAGGATTCTTCTGTTTTCTAGCTGGGGGGAAAAAAAAAGCCCTTATGTCTTCCACATCAGGATTAGCACCATGTTCCATAGGAGACACTCACCTGCCGACAACGTCCTTAGCCAGCAAAACTTGAGTGATAACAGCTTGTAGGCCAGTTGCTGTTGGTTTTAGTGCAGAGATGCTGGCCTTACGTTAATACCCTATCACAGAAGTTACAGACTGGGGAGTACAAAGGGAAGTGTATGCTCCCATCACTCTGAAATTATTTTTGACCCAGAGTTCTGAGCGCTGGAGAGTGATGACACAAAATCAATGTCTCCTTGAATCTTTGGACTGCACAGCTGCTGCATTTCAGAGATCAGCCAGTAGATCTATCTGAACATCTGGGGATGCTGAAGAGTGTTTTTCCCCCCTGGACAGAACAAAAAGGTAGTAGAAGTGTTTCGATCACCCTTTCTCTTTTTCCTGAAGCGGTGGTGGAAAGAGTTGACGTTCCTGCAACCATCAAGTCTGCCAAGAAGGCCAGCTAAACTGAAGCAGGTTTTGTCGGACCATATTTGCTATCCTATCAAGAAATAACAGCGTTGACTCTCAGGGAGGAAGAATAACGATGCCTTGTACCCTGGAGAACATCAATGACCATAGAAGACACTTACAGAAAACTAGGGTCTACAACAGAACGCAGCTTCCCTGTTGTTATTCTCTCCTCAGCTCTAGGCTAGGTGATGTGTTGCCCTGCAACACAACGGAGGATGATGGAAGAAAATCCCTGCCTAGTCCTGTGATAACATAACCAAGTAGGTTTTGGATATCATTTAGGACCCAACGTTTGTTTCTTCGTCAATAAAAATATATTCAGTCTTAGCTTACCTCAATTAGAGGATAACAGCGCTTTAAATGATTTTTTCATACTTAAAATTTTCTACAGTGAGTGCTCTGAGGCACATTTTCACTGCAAGGGAGATCATGTCTTCTTTCTCAGTTTGTAAAAGCAGCCAGAATCTTCACAGCAGACTAAACATCTCAGCTCTGGCTGCCTAGCTGCCTTCTTTTCATAATGCACAGAGCTAAGTCACATATTTGCACCTGGTCCTTAGGGACGACGGCAAAGTGTGGTTTATTCTCAGCCAGCAATGAGAACTGGTGCATAATTACTGCATTATTAGGAGGAAAGCCCAAAGCCTTCACGGAGTGCTCTGCACCCAAAACCCGCCTGGATGTGTTCCTGTGCGACTTGAACGACAGGCTGTGTTGCGTTGCCGCTGCGTTAAAAAGTGATCCGGGGTAGAGCACGACACCGCCACGTGCTCTGAAGAAAACGTGTTGTGTTTCCTCCGTGCCATAAAATCAACTTGTCTCCCCAGTCTTGCCTTCCAGAGGAGTAAGAAAGTTTCTTTTCACTTTGTCATGAAAAAACCCTGTGAGAGATTCCAGATTCTCCAAACTGTTCATCCTGATTGTTCCCAAAGCCAAAATCATAACCTTAAGGAAGATAAGTCTAAAGCTCATAAAACCTCTACCTTAGCACCCCCAGACCAAGTATTTAGATGTGTAATGTGGGTCTGAAATGCTTTCTACACCTTAAATGTACAGCGAGGGTACAATAAGGAAGAGCTGCATCAATTTTTCACATCCGGCACCTAGTCTCTCCGGATCCGGTTTTTACTGTAAGTGAAGGAAATAATTGTTTACTTGTGTTCAGTATTCCTGTGAAGAGAAGGAAAGTAACCCCGAACAGAAGTCGAGAACTGATGGTTACCACGCTTTCCCCCTCGCTTTATAAACTCGGTTTATACAGAGACCAAACCTTGTTCCTTTAAAGCTAACAGCCATTTCTGAGAGTTCGACAGAGTGAACAGAAACAGCTGATCAATGCTGTGAGACCACAAGGCTTTCCAGAGCCAACAGCACCTCTGGAGTAGCTTTTTTCACAGCAACCAGCATCATCATTCCACTTCCCTCTCAATACAAACTCCCTGATGAGGTGTTATATAGATTGTAGTCCAGTCTAATCGTAGCATCGTTAGGGACTGGAAGGGACCTCCAAAGATCATCCAGTCCAATCCCCCTGCCACAGCAGGATCCCCTAGACCAAGTCACACAGGAACACGTCCAGGCGGCTCTTAAATGTCTCCTCTTCATTCAGAAGGAGGCATTTCCTGGACCAGCCATCAGGACAACAGGCTGCAGGGCATCGCTAACAGTATTTGGAGAAAGCACATGCAGTACCATTTACACCAGAGTCACTGGAGTCCGGGAACAGGGGGAAAAAACCATCCTGTGGCTCACTGCAGCCATCCTGGGCAGCCTGTGGAGTGTGAAGGTCAGGGAATCACAGGGAACTCGCTGCCATCAGGTCCACTGAGAGAGAAAATTTTGTGAGCACCAGTCAAATTACTCTGCCTGAATCATTTGCTCAGCTCAGCCTCAGGGTGCTCTCAGGATGAACCTCTTTCCTCCTCTGTTCTCACCCCAGGAATCCACGTTTCGTGCGGTTGATTGCTGGGGCACGTATGGGATTGCGGTGACAAGGGACACTTTATATTGCTCCAGCACCTCTGCAAGCGTTTGGTGCCACAGAAAGACATTTGCAGGGACCTCACTGAGGCTTCTGTGCTGTGTGTGCATCTGCAGAGCATAAGGAATGATTCTCTACTACCGTAATAAGCTATTTTCAGCATCTTTCCAGCCTCATCTGAAGTACCCAGTAAGGCAAACAGCATGGAACCCTGTTTACTGGTGTTGGAGATGAAACTGGGATTATGGCAGAAGGAGCTGGGATCTCTGCTGTCAATCCACAGGGCTCTGGATGATAGTTTCCCTGAAGCATGGATGTAGATTGTAAAGCAGCGGTGCTCCCTGGCTCCCTGGTTGCTAGGGCAGTCGGGATTTCTCCACCAAAGGCCATCCTCTCTTTCTTACCCTACTTCCCAAACACTGGAGGATTTTGCTCTACGGCTTCACGTGTCCTTCCCACATTTCCACTTCATCTGCTGGTCCGTGCTGTTAGCAAAACCACGTGCAGTTACCTAGTGGCCCCAGTCAGCACTGGCTGCTCTATGGAAGCTCAAAGATGTTCCCAAGCCACAGAATTTGGCCTTCGAGTCTGGCTGCACAGTGTTGACTCACTGGACACACCAGTGGTTGCCCAGTTGTGGGTCAGTGGTGGCCTGAGAGGGCATGAAAAAATCCTCAGCTCCCAGTATTATTATTAAGTCCATTTTTGACGGCTTCACCCGTCGACTGGGGATGTTTGAGGTGACTGGGGGTCAGCACGATTGGGAGCACATTGCAAAACCAGCAGCCTTACTGGTTTAAAACCCGCCTGGAGATGTTCCTGTGTGACTTGGTCTAGGCAATCCCGCTGTGGCAGGGGGATTGTTCTGGATGACCTTTCGAGGTCCCTTCCAATCCTTAATGATTCTATGATTGGTAACCTCTCTAACTGCTTCCATTTCCCTCAGTTCCTGCCTGTAGATCCTGCTCTCAGACACTGAAATCAAGAAGTGTCTCTCATTTTCCTCCTCCCAGATGCTGTGGGGTTTGCTGTGGGGTGACAAAGCCAACACAAAGGGACGGGCGGGCTCCCTTCTAGGGAAGAGAGACAAGAGCTGGCATGTCCCGGCTGCCAGTCTGAGGAGCCCAGCGACTGCTAATGAGTGTCGCTGGGACGGATCTTCAGCGGGCGCAAATGAGCACTGGGCTGATTGTGAGTCCACAAGGACTTTCGTGGGACGATGTTGATTTACACCACAGGAGCAGCTGGTCCAGAGCTCAGCCTGGCTGGGGAAAAACCCCCCGGAGTTTCCATCAGTGGGTGTGAGAAGTAGGGAGAAGCCGGCTGCGCGTGCGAAGGGGTGTGGGAAGCAAACGGAGGGAAGGATGGGAAAGGGATCATCTTCTTCAACACTCTTTATTTTCTCTCTTCTTGCCACTTCCCCTGTTCCCCACCTCCAGCAGCTCCCCTCACGCTGCCTCTCTACGCTGCTCATCTCCCTTTGTGCACCTCTTCCCCACACTCTCCTCTCTAAACAGGTGCAGTTGCCACTCAATAGACTTTAATTACCACTTCAAGGGCTCTCACCAGGGTCTGTTGGGAGGGTGGAGATGAATTTTCCTGAGGTTTACACCGAAGTCTGACTTGGTTTGAGTCAGCCGGCAACGTTGCTGTCACTCTGTGTCTTCCAAGAGATTGTTCCTTCAGGTGCTCCCTGCTTGTGGTAACACAGAGCAAAACTGCTGGCGACGAAAAGCCCAGCTCTGAGCGACGTTAATTATCGGGGCGGCAAACTGGTCTGGAGGCAAATGCTACGGACAAACCGGGAGTCTCAGCTGGGCTTCTGGAACATTCTCTCTGCTTGCAAACAAGAGGCCCCATTTCCAGAAGTGGAGAGCTCAGCATCTCCAAAGATTTCTGAGGGAGTCTGGGGGTCTAAAAATACCAGTTGTTTTTAAGCACTTTACCTCCTTTTTAGGCTCCGTGCTCTTCCCATCACAGCTCACTGGAGAAATGCTGCGTTAATGCATTCTGCCGGCACCCCGGGGGACTCCTCCAGAGCGAACATGTCAGTTGAGTTCTGCCTTCGGCTGAGTTTGCCTACGATGGAGAGTTATTCCCAGTGTTTAACTGGTAACATAACAAGGGTTTATTATCATTATTCAGATCGTCTCCAAAAGACAGTCGTGGAGGATGGAGAGCAGGAGCTCACGGCTGTGGGATCAGCTGAAGATGGTTCGTGCAGCGGGTGAGCACACACTTGTGTCTGAGTGGAGATGCACACAGAGGTCTATCTGCAGCCCTCCGTGTGCCCAGGCACCCACCGCTGGGAAAGAGAGGGGATGGGAAAAACAGGAGGTGGAAATGTGGGGAGAGTTGGAAATATGGAAAGAAAAGAGGTGGAAACAGAGGAAGAAAAAGAGCTGGAAATATGGGAAAGACAGGAGCTGGAAATATGGAAAGAGGAGCTGGACATATAGAAAGAAAAGTGCTGCAAATACAAGACAGGAGCTGGACATATAGAAAGAAAAGAGCTGCAAATACAAGACAGGAGCTGGACATATAGAAAGAAAAGAGATGGAAATAGGAAAAGACAGGAACTGGAAATATGGGAAAGATAGGAGATGGAAATATGGGAAGAAGAGCTGGAAATATGGGAAGAGGAGATGAATAGATTGAAAAGACAGGAGCTGGAAGTACAGAATGAAAAGAGCTGGAAACAGAAGACAGGAACTAGAAATATGGGAATGAAAGACGGGAGATGGAAATACAGGAAGAAGAGCTGGAAATATAGGAAGAGGAGATGGATAGATTGAAAAGACAGGAGCTGGGAAGATGGGAAAGACAGGAGATGGAAGTGTGGGAAGATGGAAGTGTGGGAAGACAGGAGATGGAAATATGGGAAGAATAGCTGGAGATATGGAAAGAAAAGAGCTGGAACTATCGAAAAGACAGGAGCTGGAAATATGAGAAAGACAGGAGATGAAAACATGGGAAAAAGAGCTGGAAATATGGAAAGACAGGAGCTGGAAATATGGAAAAAGAGGAGCTGGAAACACAGGGAAGACAGGAGCTGGACTATAGAAAGGAAAGAGCTGGAAATAGTGAAAAGACATGAGTTTAAGATGTGAAAAGACAGGAGCTGGAAATATGGAAAAGGCAGGAGATTGGAAATGTGGAAAAACAAGAGTTGGAAATATGGGAAGAGAAGCTGGAAAGATGGAAAGAGAGGAGCTGGAAATAAATCAGTATCTTGTGTGACAGGGGAGGTTTCCAAATATTGGAAAGATAATTTTGCTTTAGCTCAACATCAAACATTTTTAATTTCCTCCTAAAATGAAAAGCAGGAAGGAGGCGGTTTTCAGGCCAATTAAGGAACACTTTCTTCTGCCAAAATTAAGTTGTTTTTCCTAAACGAGCAATTCAGCCAATTGGGGCAACAGGGTAACCCACTCTGTGCTTTACACAGCATTTTCCACGAAGGGTTTTGCCTGTCTCCAAATCAGCCAGGAACATGCAGCATCTGGGCTTCTGCTGGGTGCTGGCTCCTGTACTGGTCCCCATGTGGACACCAGTCCACGCCAGAGGGCCAGACAGTGCTGTGCTCCGCTTTACTGGCCGTGCTGAGCTCGCCTGTGTCCGTGCCACCCAGCCGGCTTGTGCTCCCGGGTTGGCATCCAGCTCCTCGTCCCCCTGGGCGGGAGTAACCAGGGGGTTAATGCAGCTCAGGGCAGGGCTGAGGTCATGATGTGGGGTCATGTCTCTGCCCCTGACGGCTCTCGCTTCCCCGCCAGCTGCACACTCTGCTCCGCCTGTGGCTCTGCGCTGCCCTCGGCACCTGCAGCACGAAGATGAAGAGCTGGAGGAAGGGTGGATGAGCAGCACTGAGGGGAACCGGCTGGTAGTCGCACTAAGACACGGCTTTAGTCTCTGCTGGGGAGTGGTTTGCTCCTCCTTCCTTAGGCTCAGAGTGCAACCGTGACCTGCTACGTGAACGAGGTTCACGACACTGTGAGCTCTGGGATGATGGTGACTGTTGGTGCAGGGTCCGTGGTGGGAAAAGGCAGAGATGTGGTGGTGTCTCTACAGGAGGCTTCTCCTGCACAAGCACAGCAGGTCTATGACACTTCCTCTGGACTTTCTCCTTGCTCAGTAGGATCCTGAGAGTTACCCTCATAGAATCATCTTCCTGTGCTTCTCCACCAGGAATCCTGCAGTCCCTTCCTCTCCTATTCTTGCCCTGCCAGCCTCTGGAGATCTGCAGCCCTCCTGATGTTCCCATTCTCATTTTTCTATGTCCTTCTGCTTCTCTGTGTCCTTCTACTTCTCACTGCAGCTCTTCCTTTCAGCCTTTAGGATCTTAAAATCCTTCCATCTTCATCATCTCTTCCTCTCTCCCTTTCCTTTTCGTGTGCATTTTGCTTGCCGGGCCCATCTCCCACATGTCCTCCTGCCATTTATGGGGGACTGGGATGCACATTGATCACAGCCATCTCAAACCCATCTCTCCCTTCTCCCAAAGAGCCAATGAAAATGTCACCCATGAGATAATCATCATGTTGCTCACGTCCCTTAATTGCTCTCAAAGTACACGGGGAGGCTGCAGAGCCCCTGTGAAAGGCAGGTTCTGGCCTTTGGCACATTATTGACAGGCTGTTGATAGGCGCCTTTGTCGAGGAGCAATTTTGTCTCTTTTGCTGTACAATTTTTTGTCGTTTTTTTCTTCTTTTTTTTGTTTTTTTAAAGGCAGCCCTTTCAGAGAGCAGATTTTAAAAACAGAGCTGGGCTTTGTACGAACAGGCACCAGACTTGTTCTGAGGAGCAGTGACATACACACACACGCAAAACGTCAGGGGTTGGAAGGGACCTCCAAAGATCATCGAGTCCAACCTCCCCTCTGCCACAGCAGGACCAAAACTAGGGCACACCACTCAGAAATGTGTCCTCACAGGGCTGGAAAGTCTCCAGAGAAGGGGACTCCACAACCTCTCTGGAGAGCCTTTTCCAGGACTCTGTGACTCTTATAGAGTCATATCATAGAATCATTAGGGATTGGAAGGGACCTCAAAAGATCATCCAGTCCAATCCCTCTGCCATAGCAGGATCACCTACCCCAAGTCACACAGGAACACATCCAGGCGAGTTTTAAACGTCTCCAGAGAAGGAGACTCCACAACCCCCCTGGGCAGCCCCTGCCAGGGCTCTGTCACCCTCTCCAGGAAGAAGGTCCTTCTCATATTGATGTGGAACCTCCTCTGGTCCAGCTCACACCCACTGCCCCTTGTCCTGTCACTAGATGACACTGAGCAGAGCCTGGCTCCATCCTCCTGACACCC
>JAOXOE010000866.1:4017814-4036774 GCA_028565055.1 Phoeniculus purpureus
GGACTCTCTCCAGCAGCTCTGTGTCCTTCTGGAACTGAGGGGCCCAGAACTGGACACAACATTCCAGATGTGGTCTCCCCAGGGCAGAGTAGAGGGAGAAGAGAACATCTCTCCATCTACTGATGACCCCGCTTCTGATCCACCCCAGGATGCCATTGGCCTTCTCCTGCTGACCACGCTATTCCTAATCCAGACTATGATCTTGCTGGCCTTCATGGCCACCTGGGCACACTGCTGGCTCATATTGAGCCGTCTGTCTACCAGCACCCCCAGGCCCTTTCTTGCTGGGCAGCTTTTGAACCCCTCATCCCCCAGCGTGTAGCGTTGCCTGGGGTTGTTGTGACCGAACCGCAGCGACAAGACGTGCGTGTGGGTAGATCTCTAACGCAGAGACCGGAGGCACAATTTGCCTGGGGAGGTCCCAGGTGTTTGTTTGACGGGTGGTGGAGACACAACAGCAGGTTAATCGCTGCCGACAAGCTCCGCCAGAGATTAACTACTTCCAGATGCTACCTGCATCAGTTTTGGAGCCTATGCGCCACGTGGGACACCAGAGATAGCAATCGATGGACAAGGACCCAGGAGGCTTCCAGGCTGCTGTCTCTCCTCTCCATTAACAAAAGCTCTTAAAAGAAATTTGTCTTCTCTGGTAACTTCAATTATCTGACTGGGGTTTGATTAAGTGGAGAATGATGGAAGCAGCTGCACCTCCCAGCACATCCCATGTGGGAAATGGGAGGAGGAGAAGCAAAGGCTTGTCAACCCAAGTCAGGTTTGGGTAGCTTGGAGCTGCCTCGTGCTCTGAATGAGGAGCAGAGGCTGGATGTCTACACTCCGTGAGTTATGGGCTTCTTCAAGCTCTGCCTGCACTGTAGATCATAGAATCATAGAATCAAAGCATCGCAGAATCATTGAGGTTGGAAGAGATCCACAAGATCATCCAGTCCAACCATCAGTCCCACTAAACCCTGTTCCCCAGGGCCACATCTACTTGTCTTTTCAACATCTCCGGGTACGGTGCCTCCACCCCCTCCCTGGGCAGCCTGTTCCAACCCCCGACCAACCTGTCAGGGAAGAAATTTCTCCTGATGTCCAACCTGAACCTCCTCTGGCACAATCTGAGGCCATTTCCTCTTGTCCTATTATTAGTGATTTGGGAGAAGAGACCAACCCCCACCTCTCTACAACCTCCTTTCAGGTAAAGAGCAACAAGGTCTCCTCTCAGCCTCCTCTTCTCCAGACTAACCAGCCTCAGTTCTCTCAGCTGCTCCTCACCAGACCTCTCCTTCAGGCCCTTCATCAGCTTTGCTGCCCTTCTTTGGACCCTCTCCAGCCCCTCAATGTCCTTCTTGCAGTGAGGTGCCCAAAACTGACCCCAGCACTCAAGATGAGGGCTCGCACGTGCTGAGTACAGGCAAACAATCGCCTCTCTAGTCCTGCTGGCCACACTATTTCTGGTAGAGGCCAAGATGCCATTGGCCTTCTTGACCTGGCTGGCAGCTCCAGCTCTAGAAGTGCTACACACAGGACAAGATGCCCAGACCCCAGCCAGGCAGCACAAAGGACCTCAGATGTAGCCAACAGCCCCAATCCCAGACTGCTGCTTCCAGCCACACCCCAGGGACCCCATCCTGTGGCCACAGGCTCTTCCTGGACCTTCACATTTTACTGAACGTTCCCAAATTCCAGCCAGTAACCTCCTGCCAATCCACCACCGCGGAGCCTTCAGACTGTCTGATTAGCATTCAACAGACTGGCCCAGCACAGAGCATCACTGGTGACACTGGGAGGGCGACCACGGGCGGAAAGAGGTCTCTGGAGCACCGCGGCTCCGGCAGCAGTAATAACTTTCCTGCTGGAAGCAGCACCAAGCCGCCGGTGCTCCAGCAGGCGCTGGGATCCTGCGAGAACGTCGGAATACCAATGCGAGGATCAGAGCCGGCGGCGTCCCGGGCGCCCCGGCCACGCCGCCGGTCCCTCCGAAGCAGCGAAGAGCCCGCCGGCTGCTGGCGCGGAGGAGGAGCTGGGCGAGCAGATGGTGATTAAGGTGGTGAGAGGAGGACGAGGTGTTATCACCATCACGGGGACGTGGGGGAAACGAGGAAATGTATGCGGGCGCCGCTCTAGCCCGCGGGTGCTGACAGCGCCTAATGCCGCAGATTAAGCCGGAGAAACAGCTCATTAATTAATCGGCATTAGCGATAAGCGCCGTCGATTCGTCAGAGGGCACTAAACTAACGCATTTGACTGCACTTCATGTCAAACAACTTAGGGGAGACTTATCAGGAGCCCTCGGAGGGCGCACAGCAGCCGGGAAACGGTCGCCAAGTGCCCGTGCCGCTCGCCAAGGGCAAGCAGGGGTTTGGTCCTCTGAGTACAACAAGCCATAAATACAGACTGATTAGGAGCTCAGCACACATCAGGAGCTACAGAGGGTCGGATTTAGGGTTTGTAGTTTCTCAACTGGTTTGGGATTTTTCCTTTGACTCGTTTTTAACCCTTTCACTCCTCAGCCCCATAGCACAGGGCAGACTAGCAGAGCCACACGCTCGAAGCAGTCACCTCATTTGCTCCAGCACTCGAAGAAATGAGTTATCCTCCGCAGAAGCATCATAAAATGCAGCGACCCTGATCCAGCAGAGCTCACCAGGCAGAAAACACCACGTCCCATCTGCATCAGCCCTTCCCACCAGCTTGACTCCTTGGTTTTTATCTCCTCCTAACTCTGTTTCTTTTCTTTCCCCCCTCTTTTCTTTATCCCTGGCTGCTGCTTTCCCTTCTGTAGGGTCATTGTTGAACCTTCCTGGTTGTCACAGCTCTTGGCCTCCCTTTACCTCATCCAGCACGTGGAGGTCAGTGCTGAGCTGCTCTGCAAAGGCCACTGAGTTGTTCACGAGGGGCTGGTACTCCTCCATCAGCTTCAACATATCAGCAGCTTCCCTTGGTGTCATCTCCTGGTAGGCACCGAGCTCCTCTTGGCTCTCAGCCTCTGCAGTGTCCTTCCTGGCTTCTTGGGGCTGTTGTCTCCCTGTTTGGGCAGGAGGAGATGAGGAGGTGACCAAAGCCTTCTAGATACATCATCACTGATCTAAGCCCCAGGGGTCCCGCTGAGCGACATGAGCCTAGTGGTCTCCTCCACTCGTTGCTTTGACTAAGACCATAGCATGGAGCAAAGTGAGATGTGTGTGGGGTAGAGGGTTGGCTTTGTCAGAGGGACTTCTAAAGTGTATTCCTAGCTCTGGTTATACTTTCATCTGCTCTTCTCTCTGGGACTGTGTGTTGAGCCTGGCTGATGCCTCTGTTAGACAAAGCTGAGACAAATGTCAGTGTCTCTGACCAAACACCCTCGTGGACATCTGGGGCAGAGTGGAATCTGTTTATGTACCCTTTTGTGTCTGTATTTCCCCAATACTGATGGGGAATCTCGTGGAGCTGGTCCCCAGCACCCCATTGGGCTGTGCTGACAGTGCCCACCTTCCCCAGCATCTCTGTACAGAAGATAAACTACCCATCTGCTTTTATTCCCAGCCTAAGGCTGGGTCTCCGTGGCAAGGGGCAGCGGATAAATGATTGAGCTTCCAGATGCAGAGCCCACGGGTCCTCCTGCTTCCCTGGCACCCACCTCAACCCATCCCATCATAGAATCCTTAGGGGAGCCCCTTCCAGGGCTCTGTCACCCTCACTCTGAGGAAGTTCCTTCTCACATTGATGCGAAACCGCCTCTGTTCCAGCTCACACCTATTGCCCCTCATCCTATCACTAGATGACACTGAGCAGAGCCTGGCTCCATCCTCCTGACACCCACCCCTCACATACTCATCAACATGAATGAGGTCACCCCTCAGTCTCCTTCAAGCTCAAGAGCCCCAGCTCCCTCAGGCTCTCCTCATAAGGGAGGTGCTCCACTTCCTTCATCATCCTCATTGCTCTACACTGGACTCCCTCCAGCAGCTCCACATCCCTCTTGAACTGAGGGGCCCAGAACTGGACCCTTATAGTAAAGAAGTTCTTCCTCACATTGAAGTGGAACATACTGTGCTCCAGCCAGAATCTTTTGCCCCTCATCCTATCCTAGGGCACCAGTGAAAAGAGGTTGTTCCTGCCTTCCTGATACCCACCCCTCGTGTCTTTATAGGCAATAATTGGATCCCCTCTCAGCCTTCTTGTCTCCAGACTAAAAAGCCCCAGGTGTCTCAGCCTTTCCTCACGTGTGAGCAGAGCACTAGCAGCAGGTTGCACGCAGGTCTCCACACAAGAAAGCAAAGCTGTGGTGACTGACAGCTTCATCCTAGTTGCTTTTTGTTCCTTCCCCTCCTAGAGCTGGTAATTAGATGTTTACCTGCACTGTATCTCTAACCTGTTAGACACCTTGTGTGTCCCAGCGTTGGTCCCTGGTAACCGAGTCAGAGGAAGTCGACGCTCAGGCTGCGTGGGAACACGTTTGTGTCTGGTAGTGATGACTCTTTCGTTTATTTAATCCCTGCTGATTCAGATGGACTGAGATTTCCCCATCACAGCAGCCCTTCATCGTCTCAAAAGCTGTTGGGGTCTGGGGCAATTGCTGTGGTGCCTGCTGAAAGGGAACCCAAAACAAAGCGCTCTCCCACTACTGAGACAGGCAGAGGCAGTGCGGAGCCCCTGACACAGAGCTGAGTGGTGGATTCCCGTGGCACACGGATGCTTTCAAGCCACCTCTCCAGCACGAATTTATCTCAACAGGCCCCCCGCATAAGCTGGGCTCCCACTATGAGAGAAGCTGCACATCCATCTCAAGTGAACCCCACTGAAGCCTCCGCCTCGGCTGCCCAACCACCCTCCAGTCTCCGTCCGAGCAGACTTTCAGCACAACCCTTCGCAAAATCTCCAGGCTCAATGCGACGCAAACCCAATCCTGGCAGAAATGAAATTCTTTCCTCTCTGAAACAATGTCCCTTGGAATGATTTTGCTGTTAATGAACCCCGACCGAGCTGCTGTGGTTTGGAGCCACTGGTGTGCATTTTAACAAGGAGCTCTCTACACGGGGATGTGCATCACCATAGCCAGCCCCCATAATGGAAGTCTGTTCAGCATTGTAAGTCCCGCATTAGGCTCTGCCTGTAGGAACCCTGGGATGTTCCACTGAGACTGCCTGAAGGTAATCATCTCTCCCAGCTCCTGGCTGTCCCTAACCAAGTGCTCTGCTTGCATCTATTCCAGGAAACAGCTCTGGAGATGATAAAGTTTAGACCCTAAGGCATTCACTAGCAACAAGGGGGTGGGTAAGTGCTGTTTGATTATAGATGAAAAGGGAAAATGCAAGGGGCTCTGGTATTCCGAGAGATCTCCAGCGTGCTGGGATTGACTGTTGAACTCTGGAAGGGACTGGAAGCTCTTGAGCTTCATTGTTTTCTCTGAATCAGTTCAGAGAATAATAACCAACACTTGAAAAACAGAGTCCACCTTGAGTTTATCTTAGAGACCTGCACGATTAAGGTGACACATCCCAGTGCTTCCCATCAGAGAAACCCATTTCATACATTACATTCAGCTGGGGACTGACCTGTTGGAGAGCAGTGTAGGAGAAAGGGACCTGGGGGTCCTGGTGGCCAGCAGGATGATCATGAGCCAGCAATGTGCTCTTGTGGCCAAAAGGGCCAACAGCATCCTGGGGTGGATCAGAAGCAGGGTGGTTAGCAGATGGAGAGATGTTCCTCCCCCCCTCTACTCTGCCCTAGTGAGACCACATCTGGAGTATTGTGTGCATTTCTGGGGCACAATACTCAGTTCAAGAAGGATATGGAGCTGCTGGAGAGTGTCCAGCATAGAGCAACAAGGATGATGAAGGAAGTGGAGCACCTCCCTTATGAGGAAAGGCTGAGGGAGCTGAGTCTCTTTAGCTTGGTGAAGAAGAGACTGAGATGTGACCTTTTTAATGTTTATAAATATGTGAAGGGTGGACGTCAGGAGGATGGAGCCAGGCTCTTCTCAGTGTCATCTTGTGACAGGACAAGGGGCAATGGGTGTTAGCTGGAACATAGGAAGTTCCATATAAATATCAGAAAGAACTTCTTCACAGTGAGGGTAACAGAACATTGGAACAGGCTTCCCAGGGGGGTTGTGGAGTCTACTTCTCTGGAGATGTTTAAAACTTGCCTGGATATGTTCCTATGCAACTTGGTCTAGCTGTCCTGCTCTGGCAGGGGGATTGGACTGGATGATCCCTTCCAATCCCTAATGATGCTATTATTCTATGATTCTTCTCTAAACTTCCTGTAGTAACTCTTGTGCAATCCCAAGATGTTCCCGTGTATCTCATAACAAATCTCGTACTCCTTTATGAGTATGTTTTCAGCCTGTCTCCAGATAGGTCAGGAAAAGGAATGAGCATCAGAAATGGAGAACACAAACCCTTGGTAAGGAATAAGTATGGGGGTACCTGGAATGCAGACAAAGAATATTACAGGGAAATAGAAGACTATGTAAGTTCAATAATATCTGCTGGTATCTGTGATACCTGTCTGCTGATCGAGCAGATTCTGAGAAAAGAGATTTATAGAATCATCGTGGCTGGAAAGGACCTCTAGGATTATCAAGTCCAGCCCTCATCCCAACATCACCCTAACCCCTAGACCATGGCCTCCAGTGCTGTAGCTACTTGTTTTTTTTATAAAAACTGCAGAAACAGCTAAGTAGTTACACCATAAACTCTGGGCCCCTCACTTCAAGAAAGAGATTGAGGGGTTGGAGCGAGTCCAGAGGAGCAATGAGGCTGGGGAAGGATGAGAGGAGAAGTCTGATGAGGAGAGGCTGAGGGTGCTGGAGATATTTAGCCTGGAGAAGAGGAGACTCAGGGGGGACCTCCTCCCTCTCGCCAGCTCCTTGAAGGGATGTTGTAGTCAGGTGGTGGTCAGGCTCTTCTCCCAGGTAACCAGCAACAGGATGAGAGGACAGGGCCTGAAGCTGCCAGTGGAGGGTTAGGTTGGATGTTAGGAAGCCCTTCCTCATGGAAAGGGTGATCAGACCCTGGAACAGACTGCCCAGGGCAGTGGTGATAGTGGTGAGAGCTGAAAAACAGAAATGAAAGTAATTTGGAAGAATAAAAGCATTAAAGGAGAAAGCTGTGTGTTGCTGAAGGCTCAGTCCTGGGAAGTGTTACCCATTTGTACAACTTTAGCAAGACAAAGTTAGCTCAGTCGCACTGAATAGTCATATTACCAAAAGCTATCCAGGGCTGATGGAAATAGGGTGTGAAGATTTGGTGTCAGGATAGGACACTGAGAAAGTAGACAGTGGTCAAACATCCTGAGATGTATTTTATACCTCTACATCATACACTGCTGTCCTTGTCATAACATGCCAGGTTTTTGACCTCACTAAGAAATGCTGAAAATCTTTCTACAAATGCAAAACGCACCTGGGTTCTGCTGTGATGATTTTTACTGTGATGGATGGAAATGGCCGATAGAGCTTGGGAAATTAACTGAGCTGAAAATCTCAGGCTCATGGAGAGTATGTACCTCCAGAGTAAAGCCCTACTGCTGGTTCTGTAATGCTCAGCAAGAACTTGACTTCTGTTGTGGAAGGCGCTTGGATACCAGAGCAGGATAAACTTGAACAAGCAGGTAAATAGCAGAGGCAAGGAGCCTTTTGAACTAGCTTGATGCCAAAGCCAGGACATAAGTCCCAGTGCTCTTGTTACTAAACCTTGCTTGCTCTCTGTATATATAGGAAAAAACTATGGAGGAAGGCAGTAATTTTTGACCCTTGAAAACTGTGAGACTGTCACACACCTAAAGAAATGGTGTCTTGAAAGCATGGGTCCCCAGGGAAGCTGCCCTTCTGTGCTCTTCTGAGTATTTGTGTTCTGCAGAAGGAAGGACTTCCCATTCAGAAAGGTGCACTGCGTGCTTCCCACTTGATTCTGGCAGCTGCTAGTATGCTCTTGTGTAAGTCACAGTAAAGTGAGCATTTCCCCTTGGAAACAAACTATTGAGAGGCCAGGAAAGTGTTTTATATATAGTCATAGAATCATTTAGGTTGGAAAAGACCTTCAAGATCATCAGGTCCAACCATATACCCTGCTCTACCAAGTCCACTGTCAAACCCACCACTAAAGCACACTCCTTACCACCGTATCTCTGTGGCTTTTACCTGAATGGTACAAACATGTCTATTTGGAGAATATACTTGAAAATCAGTGCAAGCAGACAAAGACAGACCACAGCACAGACCTTTGGAAAAATCCACAGAAGGGATCTGAACCGCAAGCATTTGATGAAAAATGAATGAAATGAGACACAGTAAATAGAAACAGCATCTGGAGAAGAGTGTGCTTAAAGAATCCCCAAAAGGAGACCACGTGGGTGATGCATTTTAACACTCTGTCCTCAGATGGCTGTCTGCTCTTGTTTTAGTAACTGCCATTTTGATCACGATGTTTTCATACTACAAATTATATCTGATCTGAGAGTGCTCTGGTTGTAGAGGATTACACTCCCTCAGGTACGCGTTCAAATTCAACTGGTAAGGATCTTTCTAAAAGCAGTAGTGATCTGAAATCCTGAGTGGTGGGCTCATTTCTTCCTGAAACCTGTAGAAATTGTAAGTTTTCAGAACCAACAGCAAATCCTAAGGTTGTATTTGGCTTCCTTTGGCTTGCACATGGGAAAGCCTTCTGGATGTGAAACATTTCCATCCAAGACTGTCAGCATTTCTTGGTACTCATTTCCTCATGGCATGTAGCTGCTTCTCACCAGACAACTAATTGTCAGCTTAGAGGCACAGTTTCACTCTCTGAGCTACCTGCTGGCTTTCTGTCCACAGCGCTCCGCTGTCGTGATTGCTTGAAGGTCACAAGTGGACTTGTGTTTCACGAATGCACGTATTTCAGAATGTTTTAAGAATGACTCTTTCTCTAGCCACCAAGACACCAAGCACAGTCTCTCAGGTAGAAAACTATGAGTTCATCAATGTGATGATTTGGTTTCTGTAGTTCAGACAAGTGGACAAGCAGCTGTATTTCATTGTCTGATGAGGAGAGGCTGAGTTAGCTCGGGGGATGTTTAGCCTGGAGGAGACTCGGAGGGACCTTCTTCTTCTTCTCTACAACTCCCCGAAGGGAAGTTATGTGTGGTGCCACGATACTGCATGGTTTTAAGGAAATACTGAATTTTTCATGAGTACAGTGTGGGTGTGTGTAGGACAGCAGGCTTCCCTCGTCCCTTCAGTTCATCACTGAATATCTGGTACTGTCATACTCAGTGAAAGGTGAGAAATATAAAAAGCAGAGTTTACTTGAGGGAAACACTTAATTTGGTGGGAGCATTGCTCATGGTTTCTCTCTTCACAGGAATAACAATCCCACAGAGCTGGTAGTGTTTCCACAAGGCATTCTGGAAAAAACATCCTCTTGCACATAAGTGCTATGTTTTCTACAGGCACCTGGGTGAGAGAGAGAGAGATTCAGTAAAGCAACCAAAGAAAGGACAGAAGTGTAGAAATGTGCAGCTGAGAAAGTCTGTCCTGTCCTCTTCCTTCTCAACTGACTGCTTTGCAGACTTCCAGGATGAGGCTGGTCTTGTTTGATGTTTTGAGCAACAGAGACACAGACGTCAGTGCAAAAGACTCATTGACCAATACTGACCTAGGTAGTTCAGCCTGGCCAAGGCAGTGGAAGTGAGCTCTGTGGGCTGCAGCCTATGTACTTACATTCTGGAGCTGCTTTTATCTGAGAATGTCACTTTTGATAAATAGTGCCCATTGTGTATTGGGAAAGAATTCATGATAGCTGGGGAAATTGAAGGCAGTGAGCACTGGAAAGGAAAAAAAAAGAGAATATTGAAAAGAAACTTTAATTATGTTGGAATCAGTTTCTGAGATGGAAAATAGCGGCATTATCCATCAGATAGTTGATCATCCGTCATTCCTGTTCATCCACCCTTGCTGCCAGCACATTTGGAATTCATGGTCAAAGTGCCAAAGAGACATAGCTACAAATATCCTTTGGAATGTTTAGGAAATGAACAAAGGGGTTATATATCGTTAACTCACTGCTAAGAGCAGCTGGAACAAACGGCTCCTCATTACATACGGTGAGTGTCGTACTACTGCTTTTAACTTGCCCTAACTTTGTTTGTCCAAGGAGAGATGGGCTTTCAGTTCAGGCATAGAAATGCTTCCTAAAATAAGGTATAGACCTTTCAGACTTAAGACTTTGTAGAATAATATCTAAGAGTTTATGGGTTTTAGACAGTCCCAGTGTTTACTATGTAAATATTTCTGTCCAAACCAAAGTTGGTCCATAGTTAGGAATCTATGAGAATGATGCACCTTGTACAGAATCACCTTAGCCAGCGCTACAGGCTGGGGGGATGAGTGGCTGCAGAGCAGCCTGGAAGAGAGGGACCTGGCAGTACTGGTTGACAACCAGCTGAACAGGAGCCAGCAGGGGGCCCAGGTGTCCCAGAAGGCCAATGGCATCCTGGCTTGTATTAGCAATAGTGTGGCCAGCAGGACTAGGGACACAATTCTCCCTCTGTACTGAGCACTGGTGAGGCCTCCCCTCGGGTACGGGGTGGGGCAGTTCATAGGATCATAGGATGTTAGTTCTGGGCCCCCCACTTCAAGAAAGAGATTGAGGGGCTGGAGTGGGTCCGTAGGAGCAACAAGGCTGGGGAAGCGACTGGAGGGAAAGTCTGATGAGGGGAGGCTGAGTTAGCTGAGGGTGTTTAACCTGGAGAAGGGGAGACTCAGGAGGAACCTTCTCCCTCTCTACAATTTCCTGAAGGGAGGTTGTAGTCAGATGGGGGTCGGGCTGTTCTCCCAAACAACTAGCACCAGGTCAAGAGGGCAGGGCCTGAAGCAGCCAGGGGAGGGTTAGGTTGGATGTTAGGAAGCCCTTCCTGACAGAAAGGGTGATCAGACCCTGGAATGGACTGCCCAGGGCAGTGGTGGAGTCTCCATCCCTGGAGGTGTTGAAGAACAGACTGGCTGTGGCCCTTATTGCCTTGTTTTGGTAAATGTGGTGATGTTAGGTCATAGACTGGGCAGGATGAGCTCAAAGGGCATTTCCATCCTCAATGATCCTATGATTCCTCTCCTGGAAAGATTTTAGTAGACATTAACACAAAACTTTTATGCATTGTGCTCTGATCAATGCAAGAAACATTCGTATACACTGATGTTTTAAAAAGAAAGTACTGCTTCTCTTAGTCGTATTGAGAGCTGAATCACTAACTGGCCCGCAGTGGATGTGGGAAGAAAAAGCCTTTTATTTCAAAATGCAGAACATCCTGGAGCTGTGACCAAAAGATTTGATTAACCCATTGGAAATGAAGGGCACTGTGAACCATGCTGGGCGGTGAGCTCAGGAGAAGCATGGCTCTGGTGTTCAATTAAATGCATTGCTCTGAACTCCTGCATTTGTGATAGTCTGCACACTGCTAACGTGGATTTGCTGGGAATTGCTGTCCTGTAAAAGTGTCGGACAGGAGCAGAAGTGAAAGACAAGAGAGTGAGACTGACAGACAAACCATATAGAAGTCACCCAGCTAATACTCTTGAAAAGGTGTTCAGAAGCAAAATTGTGATTCAAGTCTATTTAGTGAGTGAAGAACAACTACAGACATGAGTTGAACGACCCAACTCTTTGGATGCAGTCTTCGGATTGTGACGCGGCCATGGTACCTTACCTCCGAGTCCAAAGCTGTGTTCTTCTGGTGACAGAACTGGCAAATGCAGAGCTTTGGAGTTTTGCTCCATATGGGCTCTTACATTTCAGATTCCAAGACAGAAAGTGACTAGTGTTTGTTAAATATCAGGTACTAAAGAATTGGAATTCATTTGTTTGGCAGAGTATTCTCACAGTTAATGCGACTTATTTCTGGTCATGTAAGGGTTAGAGCTGTGTTTTGTTAAAACAGAGGGGGAGAGATGAAGCAGCTCATGTAGATCACAAGAATTCTGGGATTTGGACTGGGGTCTTTAACTCTTTGATCTGTCCAGCTTTTTGGAATCTGACAAACAAACTGGGTTGTATCAACAATAAGGGGAATTAGTCTGCTGACTTTCAAGCTCACAAGCTCTGTTTGCTCATTTTCAAGCTTACAGTACTGTTCCTTCATCCTTCTGGAAGAAAAACCAACAGAGCACCTTTTAGAGCAAAGTTAGTCACCCAACCACCACTATAAACATCCACAGAAGAAGGGGGCTGCTTTCCTTGGCAGTGCTCTTTGCTGCTGAGTAACCTGCCACCATTCCTGCTTAGGAGAGCTAGTGCATATTTAGAAATCTTGCTGCTGCTGTTTCAGGTAAATGGCCTCTGCATTTCATCACTGTATTTCTCAAAGAAGTCAGGACTAGAGACCCGGGGATTCTGTTGTAAGTACTTCACAGAAGTCAGGGAAGGGCAAGAGAAAACAAATGGCTTCACTGACAACATTACTGCCTCCACTTCAAGTACAAATTGCTTATAACCATCTGTGCCTCTAGTGTCAAGGAATTGCCTTTTTCAGAAGCAATAGTTTAAGGGCCTGATATTGGGAGATACCTAAGTCAAAAGACAGAAGAAAAACATTTGATGGAAGTTTAAAGGTGACTGAAGTGTTGGTGAGCCACCTTCTGTTTTCTTTTTCCATTTTCTCTGTACTAGAAGAATGGAATAGATTGACTTTATCATAACCCTTTTTTCTCATATCTGGACAAAAGCAAGGGAAAATTTGTTTTGTCATAGAAAAGCAAAACTCCACTCTATTGCCCCAGTGTAAACACGATGAAACACGAACAACTTCTGATGTACTAGCTCAGGATCAGTTCCTTTGGAGACCCACCAAAATGACTGCAATAGCACTGGATCATGCAGTCTGTTCTCGTTGGTACAGTCTTGCATTAATGCCTATAGAAACCATGCAGAGACATAATACCATTTAGGAGGTAACTAGTCCTTTAGTTGTTAGCTTAAAATCTTTGTTCTATGCTTTGATTTACAAATGTATAGGGTTGAACATCCCATTTTATAGCTAGCGATGGCTTTGTGACCCTTACATGCTTTACAGGGATATAATACAGAAAAAATTATAAGAGGCAGTGCAAGCCTGATCTCTTATCCCTTCTTGTTCAAGCAGTAAATCTGCCTTTGCAGAGAACCTGTGAGACTTCCTTTCACAGGAGCAAATCCCTGATCCTTTCCAGCCACGCATGGCAATGGGAATTTGATTCATTTAACTTCCAGCATTCTTAGTTGAAGATCAGCTTCTAAAGTGTTTCTGTTGGATCACAGTTAGACTCATTAGAAGGTGATCAGCAACTTTGCTCTTCTTTTTGAGGACTGGTACCACACTTTCTTCTGCTTTCTTTATGCTCCCTGTCTTAGTGCCACATGAATTTTCACTGTGCTCTAAATTTTGATAGTTCTTCTCAATACCCTAAGGAAAATATTGACCAAATTAACATTAATCTGATGATTGAAACCTCATGGCTTCTTACATGTAATGGTAGAGAAGCGCTTGCTCCAGTAATCTTGGAAAGTACAGACAGTGTGGTGCCTTCAGAACACGGAAATGAAGGGATCAGAGAGTTTCAGAGCCTTGTGAGGGTTTTGGCAGAGGACTGAGAGATATCTGAGGACAAGAAAAAGACTGAGTATCTGAGAGTCAGGTCAGGATGGATAAAGAGCCCAAAGCTGAGCAGGGAACAGGCAGTAACCACGTGTGCCAGGGAAGATGTGTTTATATCCGCCTTACCACTGTGTCCCTTCCATGTTCTGAGCGAGTGCTGATTTTTCTATGGTAACCACAAAGGTTCTCTGCTGCACTTCACCTCTGGGAAAGACTCCAGCCTCACTGGATGTATGTGGCTACTGACTGACCATACTGGTTGGGGGACCAACCAATGAGAACAGATTTTTTTCTTGCATTACCTGTTTCTTTTCGATGGACTATTAAGCCAAAACGATCTGAAGTTGCAATGAGGGAAGTAATGTGCAATTCTGGAAAGGCAGAAACTTTTTGCTCCTCATAGTGAGCTGATGTGTAGGTAGCCCAGCAGACTACAGTATTGGTGCCCTTTCACCTGAATGGGACCTTGTGTAGGTTCTCTTGAGTGGGAAAGAACTTAAAAGAAAATATTCTGTGCCGTCATAGTATGTGGTTGAGGGCTGTTTCCAAACTGTGCTTCAGATGGTTCTTCACATGATCTGATTCGGTGCATTTAAAGACTGTGGATCCCTGACCTTGTATTGAACACATCAGTGAGCATCTCAGGCCAGTAATACTTGACAGATGACTGAACTTTGCTGGGGCAATAAAACCAGAAATGTGTAATGAGCTTGTGGGCTGCCCCTCTCAATAGCAGCGATGAGATCCTCTGTAAAAAGGCCAGCTGCCAGCCTGCCAGAAAAGAAAAGCTACAGCTTCTAGCTAGCTCTACCTTGTAACTAGATCCCAGATGTAGAGCAAGAAAACCCAGACTAGAATAACTAAGCTACCAAAAGGTTATTGGGAGGGAAGCCGAGGTGTGCAGAGACAGCGACAGGAAAGTCTGTTTCCTCTGCTTTACAGCCCTAAATACCAGAGCATAAAAAAAGGAGGACAGAGTCATTTGACTGAATGACAAAACACAGATCTGCCAGTGAGGAAATAGACTTGACCACTTGACTTTTTAGTGATATGGAGTCCTACATGAAGGAAGTTAGAAAAACACACATTTTTAGATTAAGATTGTCTTGTCCAAAAGCAAAGGAAAGAATGTCAAGGCTCAGGTTTTCATCTTTCCAGTTCATCAGTTCTTTCCCATTGGCAGTTTCTGCAAGCACTGAAATGAAGCGGGTCCAGAGGAGCAACGAGGCTGGAGAAGGGACTGGAGGGAAAGTCTGATGAGGAGAGGCTGAGAGAGCTGGGGCTGTTTAGCCTGGAGAAGAGAAGACTCAGGGGGGACCTTCTCCCTCTCTACAGCTCCCTGAAGGGAGGTTGTAGTCAGGTGGGGGGTCAGGCTCTTCTCCCAGACAGCTAGCGCCAGGATGAGAGGGCAGGGCCTGAAGCAACCGGGGGAGGTTTGAGTTGCATGTTAGGAAGCCCTTCCTCATGGAAAGGGTGATCAGGTCTTTTCCAGCCTTAATAATTCTGTGATTCTGTGTGATATCACAAATCAGTGAGTACTAACAAAGTTCGACACAATAAACTGGAAACGTAATAAAAAATTACTAGCCAGGAAAACAGAACATTATTCACCTTTGCTGAAAAAGGCACTTGAAAAGTATATTGGGGAAGGAGCTATGCAAGAGCCCAGCACATGCCTTTAATTCTTTGAAATTTTGCAGAGAATTGCAGAGAATATTGCAAATACATTCTCTGTAGGACTGGGGGTGCTGGGTTTTTGGGTTTCTTTGTTTGTTTGGGTTTTTTTTTCAGAAAGGAGTGATAGAAATGTTGCTGCATGGTAATCCTTGGTGATTATAAATCAGGATGAATTTCTCCATGTGTTTAGTAGTATAGCCAAGATCAAATGTGAAGGACAGGCCTCGGGATATATGTTCTGATGGGGTATAGCAGTGGCAGCAGCAAGTCAGGATGTTTCCTCTCTGGATTCTCTGCAGTGAGGACAGCCCACCAAACCTGTAAGTGGCACCAACAAGCATCTACTGCAAGATAATGTCTGCTCCAGTTCTTGAAAGATGTTGCATATTTGTAATGCCCAAGCAGTCATGAGTTACTGACCTTTTAGCCAGCTCTCTCAGTAGCTGAGGTAGTTACGTTCCTCCGGTGTTTCTTGTTTGATGACTGTTAGTATTCTCCTTAAAGTTATTTTTGCTGTGTTAGTCAGGGAGAAGCACTCTGACTTACCGGTCAGTCTGGAGGTACAAGAGTTCTATTTTCTGTTTTCTGGCAGTCTTGAGAAGCAGTATTGACTTTGAATCTTTCAAGGGAGAGAGTCGATATTTTTGTATTCCTATACATGAGACACCTGCAGATTCACACCACTGAGCTGGTATTTTTTTGTCCATGTTTCTGTTTGTCTTTTGGGCTCTATCTCCAGCTGTGCATCTGTTTCAGAGTGGGTGTCTAGAATACAGTAACATTTAGCTTTCCACTTCTCTGTCACATATAGTTGTTTGATGTGTGTCTTCTGTGTTACGCTCCTGGAAGTTCATGCTGTGTAAGTTTTCTAGGAAGCCTTTCACCCAGCAGTCAGTAGACCTGTCTTCCAAAGTTTAGAATGCTTTGTCTTATGTGTATGATGTCTCATTTGTCTCACTTAGAATCACAGAACCATAGAATCATCCTGGCAGGAAAGGACCTCCAGGATCACCAAGTCCAGCCCTCATCCCAGCATCTCCCTAACCACTACACCGTGGCCTGAAGTGCTTTAGATACTCGTTTCTTAAACAGCTCCAGGGATGGGGACTCCACCACCTCCTTGGGCAGCCCAACCCAAGGGCTTGTTCCAGTGCCCAACCACTCTCTCAGGAAAGAACTTCTTCCTAAGATTCAATATAAACCTCCTCTGATGTAACTTGAGGCCTTTTCCCCTCATCCTATCATTAGTAATTTGGGAGAAGAGACCAGCATCAGCCTCGCTACAACCTCCTTTTAGGTAGCTGTACAGAGCAATAAGGTAACTTCTCAGCCTCCTCTGTAGACTAAATAACCTCCGTTCCCTCAACTGTTCCTCACAGGCCCTGTTCTCCAGCCCTCTCCCCAGCCTCATTTCCCTTCTCTGGACCTGCTCTGACCCTCAAAGTCCTTCCTACACTGTGGTGCCCAAAACTGGACCCAGCACTCAAGATGCGATCTCACAAGTGCTGAATACAGTGAAACCATCACCTCCCTGCTCCTGCTGGGTACACCATTCCTAATCCAGGCCAGGATGGCATTCTTGGCCACCTAGGCACCCTGCTGGCTCCTGTTCAGCCAGCTGTCAGCCAACACCCCCAGGTCCTTTTCTGCCAGGCAGCTCTCCAGCTGCTCTTCCCCAAGCCTGTAGCACTGCTGGGGGTTGTTGTGACTGAAAAGACTCGAATGCTGTGAGGATGAATTGTGATCTGTTATTGGATGATAGTTCTTCTGGGCTCCACTCTGTGGGAGACTGAACAGGAAGGTAATGACAGCAGCAGGTTTAACTTATGACTTGTGTTAATGCTGTACCTGGCCAATCATTGAAGCGATCTCCCAGATCAACTGCAAAGCAGAAGGCAGTGTTTCATGATCAAAGATCAAATAGGCTTTTGATATCAGTGACAAACCTTCCCCACAGGGAATGTGTAAAGGGACAGGCTGCCATGTTGATGTGTAAGTCCCTGCATAATCTTTTAAGAAAAGTGCTAGTTAATTAGCTACATACCTACCCAACAAATTCAAGCTTAAATATCTTACCTTTGGAGGGATCATTCCTATCCCCAAAGAAGGCTTTTTGCGGTGGCTTCATTGAAAATAGAACTTTGCTCTTCTCTCACTGAGTTATCAACTCAACAAGGGCTAATAGTCCCATACTAATTGACAGTACAATTTTACCACAAAGCTGTGAAAAGTATGTGAGTGGGTTGCAAAAATCTCTGCATCTTTATAATCATTAAATGTGGCTAATGTAAAGGAGTGTCTGAAACAAGTGCAAACCATTACCAAATATTAGTTTCTTTTAGAAGCTCGTTCACTAATGTGAAAACCATTTGGAACTTCTTAACAAAGCAAAGTAGGCAAGTCATGTAATTAATAAGGTTTCATTCTGACCTTTCTTGCATGTTTGGAAACAAAAGCCCTTGCTCTACTGGTGCTAATCAGTTGACAATGGACAAACTGGGATCATTTCTCTTGCATGTAAAACAAATCCCTGAATGTCAGCGGAATTACTGCTGTTGGCTAAATGGATGAAGAATTTGTCCAAAGTCTGTGATCATGGTAAATATGAGTCCAGAGTTACAGTTTTGGATTGCATACAGTAATTTTTGCAGCACAGGTCTGTAGGGAAACATCAAGCTTCTGCTGGTGGAAAGACAATACTGTTTTCTGGTCGATCCCTGAATTACAAACAGAGAGAGCCAGTGCTGCACAGCTGGTGTGAGGAAATTTGGCTTTCCGAGTATTAAAAGTATGGGAGACTAGAATATAAAATTTGCTAAGCTCCTGTTAATTCCACAGCTAGAAGACAGCAAAGATGCAGCAATTCAATTTCTATAAGGTACCACAATAAGGTGATGGACTTCACCTTGGCTAATGTCACAGAATCACAGAATGTCACGGATTGGTAGGGACCTCAAAAGATCATCTAGTCCAATCCCCCCACCACAGCAGGATGCCTTAGATCAAGTTGCACAAGAACATGTCACAGAATCATACAGAATCACAGAACATTAGGGATTGGAAGGGACCTTGAAAGATCATCTAGTCCAATCCCCCTGCCACCACCCCTGCCCAGCAGGACTACCTAGACTAAGTCTGAGTTGCACAGGAACATATTCAGGTGGGTTTTAAGCATCTCCAGAGGAAGAGACTCCACAACCCCACTGGACAGCCCATTCCAGTGCTCCATCATCCTCACTGTGAAGAAGTTCCTTCTGATATTTATGTGGAGACTCCTATGTTCCTGGTAATACCTGTGTCATCAGTAAACTTGCTAACCACAGAATCACTCTGGTTGGAAAAGACCCCTGGGATCATTGAGTCCAACCATCTACCCTACCAATAAACCATATTCCTCAACACATCATCCAAATGATCCTGGGATGGTGACTCAGCCACCTCTCTGGGAAGCCCATTCCAGTGCCTGACCACCCTTTCTGTGAAAAAATTCTTCCTAATATCTAGTCTAAACCTACCGGTTGTAACCTGAACCCATTCCCACTTGTTCTATCACTAATTGCTTGTGAGAAGAGACCAGCACCAAGCTCTCCACAATGTCCTTTCAGGTGGTTGCAGAGAGTGATGAGGTCTCCTCTCAGCCTCCTCTTCTTCAAACTAAAGACCCCCAGCTCTTTCAGTCTTTCCTCATAA